>BSBK01007869.1:0-121039 GCA_027943335.1 Chamaecyparis obtusa
ACAGATTGGAGATCTTTAGGAGAAAATTACAGCATGCACAAGTATTGCAAAACAATCGCAGACTATTTTCCTCCTCACACTGTAAATCACATTCCCTTGAGTTATACAATTTGTTTCTCCAAGTAAACAAATTAACTCATAAATAGATGACATGAACTCGAGATTTTCTTTCTTAACGGTAATACTTAAAAAAACAAAACAAAGTAAAATAAAAACAAAACCAGAAAAACAAGACCGTTACGTACACAACTTTTTTTTTAATTAACAATAATATTAAGAAAAAACAAAAAAACAAGACCATGTTTGAGCTCGGCATATTTGCACGTTACTTCCGTCAGTCCTGTGTTTAAAATAGCAAAACGTACTTCTAATTTATAGAAAATTAAATGACTATTTTTTGAAAAGTAGAAACTGTTAATTATTTTTGGAAATATATTTGCATGCTGAAAATTATAATTTTTTAAATCTTTATCATTATTTCTATTTTTTATTTCTTCATTCTATTTGATTGAATTAACAATTTAATGTAATAATTAAAATGTAAAGCAATATTTAAATTTTTAAAACATTTAATTTTTTTCTTTTAAAGGTAATAAGTGAGAGTTTATACAATGTGTTAATTTTAACATAAATTTTGTCAATTAAATTTTGAATTAATAAATAGATACATGTTTTCTTTTTTCAAATGTTTATAATAAGTTAGTTTAAATATAAAATTTACTAATTTGAATGATATTTTTTTATTTCTAATTGTCGGAACAAAGGATATGAAAAAGGGTTGACTAGTTGAGACTTCTTCAAAATAATAAAACCTCAAATATGATATATCAACATCTACAAATAGTCAAATAGAAATTAGGTTGGTGTTTGTGTGTCATATTAATCCTACTTGCATCTAGAATCGAGAATAGTAAATTAAATGATAGAACAATCATAAGTGTCTCTACCATTATCCCTATGTATATGAAAGAGAATATGAGATGTATATTCTAGAGATGAAAAATGAAAAAATATAATAAAGAAGAGTAAAAGAAAAGAAAAATCAGAAAACAACAACAAGAGGGTGTGAGAGGGTGTTGGCCTGTGCTACAAACAGCACTAAAAGGCCACTAACATTTTTTTATAGAAACAACATCAAGAGGGTGTTGACCTGTGGTACAAACTCAAAAACACTAGAACCACGTTAACTGCAACTATAGAAATTGCAAGAAAGATTAACAATATCCATCTTCTATATCTATCAAAAACACAAGTTCAGATAAACCATAGAGAAACTAAAGTAAAACTAATGGTATCAGAAGTCTTAAAGTTTAAAAGCATATGATGCCACGCAGGGAAAAACCACCAGCAGTTTAAAAATAAGTCCTTAACAAACTATTAAAAACACAGCCCCCAAGGCTCGATCTTAAGTCAAAAAACTTGCAAACCATCAGGAAAAACCAATTTCCCCCTCCCCCAAACCTCTTGGAGAGGAAGATGTTTTCCCATTCCTCATTAAGGAATTGGAACATGTCACTATTATCTTCTTCTGCCATCAGCTTCTTCCTAGAGATTTTTTCCTAAATCATACACATAGTAACTGCCCAAGCATGCATCACTTTTAAGGTGAACTTTTTGGTATCCTACAGATGGTTGTTAATACTAGCCACCTATCTCTTCAGGTTGTTAACCACACAATCCAGCTCCACAATTTTCTATTTAAATTTACCAACAACACTCCCAAGCCAAAGCTGGTAGAGGCAAACACCATAAGATGGATTTCCTCAATGATCACATTCTTATGAGTATCTTTCAAGGGGAAGGGGGAGGGGTAGGGACAGGGTTCTTGACAAGGGGTGGGAACATATACCTCTTCAGACTATTAGAGATGCGGTAAGAGGATCCATTCTTTGACTTTTTTTTACTATTGCCCTCTGACTCATCAAAATTAGCAGCATTAGTGTTTTCATTTCCTTTTCATATTTTTCCTTGGAAAGCCGAGTAGAGTGGCAGGATGTTTCAGTATACTCCACCTCAGAGTCCATAGTATACACCAACCTCTTGGTATTTTTTAGGGTTCTGGAATCCTCCAGGGGACTTTCACCTTTTTTCTTCCCTTTAACCACATGGGTCTTAGAGAAAAAGGAATCCTCTTTGTAATCCCTAGACATAAAAAGGATCTCGAACTACAAGGGGGCATAAGACTCTTCTCACGAGAGAGAGAGAGAGAGAGAGAGAGAGAGAGAGAGAGAGAGAGAGAGAGAGCATTATTTTGTAACACGGCCTGAACAAGAATATTGAGGGGAGGACAAAGAGATAGGTAGAATTTATACAACCTAAACATGAGCCTTTGATGGAGAATAGTATAGTTTTTGCCAACATCCTGAGCCTCAGTAATAGACACAATATTTCTCTCCATGGAATGAAGTAGAAAAAAGGGAATGAAAATATAATCTTTATGGCGCAAGTGGTTAAGAAAGGGAAGGTGGTAGAAATAGTAAACAATAAATTTACCTTCCAAAGTGAAATAATTCATAATTATGGAACACACCTTAGGCCAAATGTCAGGTGAGACCTCTCTACTAAATCCACCCTACTTCTTCAGCGATTGTTCTTCATGAGCATGAAAGAACTGGTTGATGCTTTCCTGGTCAGACACGTAACTAGTTTTTTTCCATTTGCAGCTATGAATTGGCAGGCCTGTGGCCTTCCCAATAACCTCCTCATTGATCTCAAAAGTTATCACATTCACCATCACTCTTCTTTCATTCTAGGATGAGACGAATAGTCAAGAGACAAGCTCATCGTAACCACTCATACTCTGAGCCATAAAAGTGAGGATGCCACCCTCCTTGCAGAAAAACACAACGGTCAGATTAGTAAGGAAGTCTGCAAAAATATTGTTAGGTTTGATTCTGATCTTATCTCCCCCATGGCATTTATTGCAGACAAAAGAGTACACAATAAATAGCAGCAGAATAAGTGACCAAAAAACCCCACAGGGGACTTAAAGAAAGGTGAAAAAAAGTGATGCAAAGGGCACAAATAAATTCCATTTTTCTATAATGAATGTAATTAATCCTTTCCCTACCAAAAGTACCAGCCAACACTTATAAAAAGTCACAAAAAATGGAAAGATTGTCCCTCTAGGATTCATTTTTTTTTATTAATTGTTGCCCTGCCAAAAGTACTAGCCCAAATCTATCTATTTCAAAATACTCCACCATAAGTAATGATGTGTCATCCTTATCAACATACACATGTAAATAGAAATCCACACAGTGAAGCTATACACCCTTCCTAATAAAAAATCTAGTTGACGACCATAATAGAAAATATGATTAAGGACAAGAGCAGAATTTGAAATAACTCCAATGGGCCCAGAGGTGCCAAAATTCAATCTAAATTGTGAGTCATTTGAAATATTAGGGGCGACATGCTCCTCATGCCTTAAGAGGCAGTGAGCATTTTTTGGGAGCTAGTTGGTAGCTCACTCCAGCATCTTAGACCTTCCAACCTCAAATCAACAGCGAAAAGGGAGTGCGCAACTGAGTTCCCCTCTATGTAGGTGTGCATAACCTTGGTCTCATCAAAATTAGAGATAAGGCTCTTGATGTCCAACAAGATGCAATTCACTTTCCACCTGGCCTTTGCCTTGTCATTGATGACATCAATGATAATTTTAGAGTCACCTTCGACCACCAAGAGTCTGAGGTCCATAGAGCAGGTAATTTTAAGACCCCAAAGGAGGGCCATTCCTTGAGCTTGATTAACCATGTGGTCGATGAGGGGGCCAACAAATACCGCTCTAGTTGGTAGAGCTAGTTGATAACCCCAAAAGACCCCTAATTTTATGCTAGTTGGTAGATGTCATTATTTATTTTTAAATAGTTTTCAACTTTAAATGGAGTGCATGCTCATATTAATTTAATATAATAAATGTTAAAACATTAAAAATCTTCTATATTCTCAATTATTACTCAACATTGCTACTACTAGAATAGCTATCAATAAAGATAGATTCTAGATTTCAAATTTAAATAGAATTTAGAATTTTTTATAGAATCTTAAATTATATATAGATAAATAATTTTTTTTATTAAATTCAAGCATTCATCTAATTTATAGATATATAGATAAAAATGAATAAATTGATAATACCTATCACAATATAATTTCATCAAATTTTTAATTAAAAACTATTATTTAATTAGTTACATTTTTAATATTTAATTAAATAATATAATAAAACAAAAAGTTTCATTATTTCAATAAATGAATATTCTTGAATTATGCAAAATTATATGATTAAACTCTATCAGTTAATTCTCTTCCCCCAACCACTTATTACTATAATTGCTTGCCTTATTGCAAGTGCTTTTTTTACTTCTTAAACTTTTATAACCAATTTTAATTTAAAATACTAATATTTCAATATTTTCATATTAGAAAAAATATTATTTAAAGATTGCATTGGGTTATATTATTAAATTGAATGTATAAAATGTACAAATAATAAAGTAATTATTTAGTTAAAAATTTATTTATTTTTATGTTTATATTAAATGTTTCAATTAATAAATTCTAAATTGTTTACAAAAGTCTAAATTATATAAAATTTAAAATCTAGAACTTATTTATCTTGATATTTATTCTTATATTTGGAAAGATGTTCTTTTATAAAATTGATAATAGCAAAGAAAAAATTAAAAATTAAAATAATATCAATTGACAAAATTTATGTTCAAATTAACACATTGTATGAACTCACACTTATTATCTTTAAAATAATAATAATAATTTAAATTTAAATATTACTTTACATTTTAATTATTACATTTTGTTAATTCAATCAAATAGAATGAAGAAATAAAAAATAGAAATAATGATAAAGATTAAAGAAATTATAATTTACCACATGCAAAAATATTTCTAAATATTATTTACTATTTTACTTTTCAAAAAGTCCTCTAATTTTCTATAAATTAAATGAATGTACATTTCATCTTCACTAGTGATTTTTCATTTTAAAAAATCCCCTCATTTTTATAAAATATATAAAATAAATGAATGTACAGTATACACATGTCTTCTCTTTGCCATCTTCAAAGAAGTACGTTTTGCTATTGCAACTACTGTGCTTCTTGGTTGTGGCCACTTCCTGTGCACACAAGGAAATTACAATTTGTCAAACTCATGGATGAAATACTAATCATGAAACATGGGTCAATGAGTAGCCTATTAAAATTAAGGAGAAAGGTACATTTGGTTTATTTTAAACTTTAAGTTTCAGATTTAGTGTTTTATGTTGAAAAGGAAAATGCAAAGGAAAGATAGTTTCTTTGTTTCATGAAAGAATATCATTACATTCATATGAAAAAGTGTTTACAAAAGCATAACATTAAAATTACATTCGTTTCTATTTGAGTCTTTCATTTCATTTAAGAAGAAATGGAAATGATCCCACATAAGCCATGTGATAACTTCTAAAACAATGTAAAAGAAATGTATAAGAGTATAGAAGTCAAGAGTAATGAAAACTTTAAGATCTACCATTGCATGAGGTAATGATGGATTGAAGTGCATATGGACTAGCTAGTTTCCAATAATTGTCTCCATGTCTTCAATGTACCTACAAGATGGTAAAGAATCCAGCATTAGTCCAAAGACAAAGAAATGGAGGATCTAATACATGTCTCTAGAATGGAGTGCCATACATATATGTGAAACTTAATGTAGAACTCCCTCTATATGTTTTTAAATTTTTTGTAGATTTATGCTTTGATCTCCCAAATAACCTCATTGATTAACTCCTTACTAGTTTACCAATAACTTTAGTAGTTCAGTGGCCCAACAACCCATAAATGGAATAATTCTCATTGGGTTAAAATGCTAATATTATCCTTGTTTTCAACATGGAATGAGATCTAGTCTCCAACTGACAATATAAAAAAGGGGCTGCAACTAAAAGTGATTATTTGTAGGTGGCAATCCCCATCGAAGGATTGGAAACCCCTATGAGGTCACCATCAAGTATCTATGGTGGTTGCCCAATGGGGGGACATAATTGAATATTTTTAGCTTGAATGGTTGCATGAAACAAAAGTACATTTTGGGTATGTGCAGGATCATGGTATGCCAAACTAGGCCCTTAAGTGGCAATGAAAATTTAGAAAATCAAGTTTAGGCAAGTTGACATAAAAAATTGAACAATTTATAAATATTATATCAAAAATATGTAAGAAGAGAATCTATAGAAAATTGAATTTAGTTTCTAAGATACTATGCCTTTTTTGAAAAACAATTATTCTATATGTTGAAAATTTCAAATTTCAATACAGTAGTATGAAAATTTCAGGAAAAAATAAGAAGTAGGTGTATGTCTGACCACCTTAAACACAATCAAATGATAATGATTTTTTACAAGATCCTAGATATAAGTAGTAGACTCATGTCTGAATGTGACACATTTTTTTGTAATTTATTTCCAAGTAAATAAGTAATTATGATTTTTCTTCTACAACTTTTCTAGAATACAAAAACTCTCATGTCTGACCATGTTAACTTAGTCTAAACTTTATCAAAGTGATTTTTTATTTATTTGTCTTGTAGTAGGAAAATCATAGAATGTGACACATATTTTAGATTTCAAAAAAGTTATACAGTTTGAAAGTTATTTCTCTTTTTCAATAAGTCTATCAATCAGGACTAGAAAGAGAACAAGTAGGTGTATTTCTAACCACGTTAAACAAAATAAAATGATCATATTTTTTTATAAGATTATAGATAAAAGTAGTAGACTCATGTCTGGATGTGATGTATATTTTTTTGTATTTTTTTTCCAAGTAAATAATTAATTATGATTTTTCTGCTACAAATTTTTCTGAATATAAAAACTCTCATGTCTGACCACCTTAACATAGTCTAAACTTCATCAAATTGAAATAATTGTGTATTATTATTCTATTAGGTGAAGCATAGAATGTGATGTATATTTTAGATTTCAAAAATGTTATATTGTTTGAAAGTTATAGTTGTTTCTCAAAGAGTCTATCAATCAGGACTTCTTTTTCACATCGCCACTTTTTTGGCATACCATGATCTTGCACTTACCCTTTTACTTGTTAATTCTGCATTTAAAAATATCAGAGTACAAGCCATGAAACATAAGGGAATTTAACTAGTTAATTCTACATTTAGAAAATCATAGTACAAGTTGTGAAACATGAGTAGATTTTACAATTTAATTTTACATTTAAAGATAGAACTGTACAAGTTGCTTCCATTTGGATCATTAAAAACCCTTACAAGAACTATAAATTACAAATATTCAGCCTCTGCACTCATAGAAGCATTGGTGGCTATCCAGCCATATATTCTAGCATATCATATGAAGGATTTTTCAAGAAAATAATCTAAGAATCTCCTTCATATGGTGTGATAAATATATAGCTGGGTAGATGATGTAGAGGAAGAAATGGTTTGGTCAGCTAACTCACTCTCCTACCCTCCTAGACACAAGGATTAACTTGATGGTCTAGTATCTAAACAACACATGGCTTGATTCAATCCTATACTTCTTGACTTGGAACATGCTCATCAAGAGATAACTTACACATTTGATCATTGAGACACTTTAATGTGGCTCATACTACAACCTAACACTCCATCAAATCCTTGGTTCCACAACCCCTTATCCCTTGGCCTTGGTCTACTCACTTCGCCATGGAAATGCACTTCATGATTTCAAATGAATTTGGATGACAACTCTCTCCATCATAGGGTCTTTGTTTTATAACAACACCATGAGTAAATGAGGAAACACTGATAAATGTTCAAACCCTTGTCTTGACTATAACACATACATGAGGTTAACCATCAAATATGACTTTCACTATTTTGAGCTTGAATGGTTGCATGAAAAAAAAGTTCATTTTACTTGTTAATTCTACATTTAAAAATATCAAAGTACAAGCCATGAAACATAAGGAAATTTTACTAGTTAATTATGCATTTAGAATATCATAGTACAAGATCATGTAAAAAATGAGTAGGTTTTTACTAGTTAATTTTATATTTAAAGATAGCACTATACAAGTTTTTACCATTTGGCTCATTAAAAACCCTTGTGGGAACTGCAAATTACAAACATTCAAACTCTACACTCATAGAAGCATTGGTGGCTATCTAGCCATATATTCTAGCATATCATATGAAGGATTTTTCAAGAAAATAAGCTAAGCATCTCCTTCATATGGTGTGATAAATATATGGCTGGGTAGATGATGTAGAGGAAGCAATGGTTTGGTCAACTAAATCACTCTCCTACCCTCCTAGACACAAGGATTCACTTGATGGCCTAGTTTCTAAACAACACATGGCTTGATTCGATCCTACACTTCTTGACTTCAAACATGCTCCTCAAGATATAACTCACACACTTGATCCAAAGAGGGGTATTTAAGTACCTAAAATTTGATTTAAATTGTCAATTCAATTAGTTGGACATTGTTTCATCAAATGACAACTTATTTTACAAATGTTGCAAAATTTGTCAAGCAACTTTTGCAACGTTTTGACACCTTAACTTCTTGACCATCCAAGGAGCCCTATTACATCACAAATAGGCTTAACATGGCTTAAATGAACCAAAAACATCATTTATATACTATCCTAACCTATTTGACCAATTTGACCAATTTTGACCCACTGTTGACAAATCAAGGCCTCTTGGGTCAAATGACTACATGATGGCTCATTAGGCCTTACAATTGCAATGTAAAAACATTATCTAACTATGAAAATAATGCAAATGGCCTTATTACAATATTTCAACCATTTGCACCTTATTGGCCTCTCAAGACCTTTGATACTCTTACATCAGTAGATGTGGCCAATAGAAGCCAAAGTCCCCTATCAAAAAATCCCTACTCAAAATAGTAGTAGTGGTTTCCTTAGGTTGTCTCAAATAATATAGAGAGATTATCAATGTAGAACCAAATCATACAACTATATCAAACATCCTTTTTCTCTTTTTGTTCCATAAAATGTTGGTGGTCACAAGGGGGACCTCTTCCCCATTAACAGATTGAGCTTAGAAGTTACATAAGACACTCAATCAATTTAACATTTAACCCACATTGATGTCACTTTGGAGAATTTGAACATGGGTCTCCAACATGAGAATCTTACAGCCTTTCCATTTGACCATGACCCTATTAACTATTGGTGTAGGAGCACCAAAAGCCCTTGAAACCCATTGAATACCAATTTGGTCAAAACATTGTAATAAGGCCATTGAGAGGCCATATATTTTATTTTTATAGTTAAGTAGTTTCATCTCATGCATTATATTGCACTTGGAAGGTCATTTGAGCCATTCTTGTAAGCCTTAAGGCAATTTGGGCCTATGTTGGTCAAACTTAGTCAAAGGTCCTAAAAGGGGTGAAAGGTGCAAAGGATGGTAGAAATAATGTTTTTATACTATATTTGACATGTTATTAGAGGTATAAGTCAGTACAGGGTCATTTGAGCATATATTGCACAATCTTGCAAAAAACCTACATCTCCAATGTGTGGGTTCAAACTCCCTAGATTAGAACAAAATCTGGTTCCTATAGAAAATGTGCAACCTCATTAGCAGAATGTATGGGTTTGAATTTAATAAATATAGGCCTCCATTTCAAACATATAAGTCCTAAGCCCAAAGGATGAGGCCTCAATCTGACTTAAGTCCAATAAGAAAGCCCCATATTTGAAACATCTAGGCCTAGATTCAAATGAGCTAGGCCTCATAAACATAACATGTGGGCTCATCTTAGGCCCTATACATGAAAAATATTTCCTCGAGCCTAAATATGGGTGCAAGACAATGAGATTAGACCTAAAAATGAAATGTGTAGGCCTCCAAAAATTAGTATGGCCTCATTGTAACATGGGGCTATTAAAATCAATATGCATGCCCTTTATCCAATGTATAGCCTGGCCTAAATTCAAAACATATGGCACTATTTCCAAACAATAGGCCCCATTTGGTCAAATGTATATCTATAGATCTATAACATATGGCCTCCAAATTCATTCATAGGATGAATAAGGCATTTCAAAACTCTCAAACATTGGGCCTTAAAATCAATAGCCATGGCCTCAAATTTAATACAAGGCCACCTAAATTTAATGGAGGAACCTCAAATCTAGTTTGATAAGCCTCGAACTTAACCAAGGAAGACCTAGATAATATGAAGATTTGTATTTACATGTACATGGACATGAGTTCAATCCATTGCAAGGAGGATAAATTTAAATACAAGAGGATTAAATCTAATGAGAATGCCATAAATTCAATGCAAAAGAAGGGATCCATCATCATTGTTGCCATTAAATTTTTGTTGGCAAAAATGTAATTTTTGTAGCATTGAAAGACAAATCAATTCAACAAGAGAAGCTAAGAATGTCCTTGTCACTCACTAAGAATGCCCTTTCTTGGCTATTAATGTCTCTTTTGTTAGGCATGCAACCTATGAACATAGCCACCTATTCATATTAGTCTTTTCTTAAACTCTTCGCAACCATTTGTTTAATAACTCTGAAATATATCTCTATAATTGCTTCCACTTAAACAATGGGAACTAGTTTAGTTATTCAATTAGAACTGTTATAGACTTATAATGTTTGGAGAAACAAATATTTCAAACTAACGTAAGTGTTGTACACATACATACATATATGCATACATATATATATATGTATGTATGTAGGTATGTACATAAATATATACATATATACATATATATGTATGTATGTATGTATGACCTTGATATTCTATATGATCCCACAATATCAATATGCATTGGTAACTAGTGGCTCAATACATATATTATCTAGATGCTTCTTTGTTTAGCAATTAGTTCATCTTTCTATATCTAGTAGCAATGAGAAAACTAATTTATTGTTGATGCCATCCTAACTGGACTCCTCAATCCAAAATCATCCATTCTTATATCCTTAGCTAATAGCTCGGTGGTCTCCTTAGGATGACCCTCTTCTTTTGAGGAGTGGTGACTCTTTATGAGTAATTTAAACATTGTATTACCATTTTCTAATTGCTTTCCATTATATTAGTTTCTTACATGATAAATTAAGTCATTGCATTCTACATTGTTATTAATCACTGTTATTTTATATGGTTCATTGTAATTACTCAACTTACTATTGGCTGTCAATTAATTAAATATAATAGTAACTTTAGGCATTTGAACAATTCACTGATGTCATGTCCTACGGATTGTTAACAAACTTAGACAACTCATATAACATGTTGATGCACTAGTACATTCGACCTTATTTTTCTACCAAAATTTTTGACCATCAAATAAAAAGGTTTAGGTTGGTCAGATTATAGAAGGAAAAATTTCATTTTTTTTAATCCATACTCATGTTGGTTGAAATTTTGACCAATACCGTGTAGGTTGAAATTTCGACCAACATAGGCATAACTTAAAAAAAAAGATTTCATTTCTCATTTCATTATTACCTAGCACGATGAATTTTTTCAAGGGTTGCAGCACGCGAAACCTCATTGACCAGGGTAGATTTGACACTGTGTATAAGGGAACTCTTTTTGACGGTCAGCTCATTGCCATGAAAAGAATTCAAAACTTCTCTGCTGAAGGAGACACATAATTGTTGAAGGAAGTGGATATTATCAACAACATAAAGCACATAAATCTGGTAGTTTTGAGAGGTTGTTGTGTTGCCAGCGATGATGTGGAAGGGCACCAGAGGTTTTTGATCTACGATTTCACACTGAATGGCAGCTTGGATGATCACGTATTTGGGAGAGACTGTAAAGTACCACTATCATGGCCAGAGAGGAATAATATTGTGCTCAGTACAACCAAGGGTTTGGCTTATTTGCACTATGGCATTTAGCCTACAATTTATCAGAGAGACATTAAGGTGATGAATATTTTGATGGATGCCGATTTAAATGCTTATGTCTCTGATTTTAGACTAGCCAAAATGACCGTCAAAGGGGAGTCTCATTTGACCATGCGAGTTGCAGGCACTCATGGTTACCATTGAGGGTTGCCACTGTTATTTTTTGTAAAAGGAGGACTGCCTATGAGGGTTACCATTGTTATTTAGTGTAAAAGGAGGACCACCTGTGAGGGTTGCCACTATTATTTGGTGTAAAAGGAGGACCTCTTGTAAGGATTTCCTTACCTTAACCTACGGTATGATCGATCTTTTTTTAAACTTCAAATTTATCTAGATTTTCCTTTAAGTTATTCAAGATCTAGTTGGCGGGGTGTCTGTACCCACATGGAAACCATGAGAAAACATATTTGAATTCAAAGAGTCATGGAATTCAAAGAGTGGCCCAAACATATTTGAAGAACAAAACTTCTACACTGTCATGTTGGAGGTTGCTGTTGGTTTATTAGAGTTAGAAAGAAACTATGTAATGGTTTACAAACATTAAACAAAGAGTTTTCTCTGCATATTGGGACTATTTCGTGGAACAGTGAATACAAAATTGAGTCTATATGTTTGATTGAATGTGATCTTGGCTAGGTTAGAATCGGTATTATGGTTGTGAGTTGTAGGAGAAGGTGATTTCTACAAAGCCCTAGGCTATTGACCCAAAAAGTGATGGTTTAGTGAATAGATAAGTGGACGAGTGTGTGTGAGCAAACAAAGTTGAAAAATGGTTGTCTCATACCCTTTGGAAAGACTGTTTGTGGTCATGGAACCCTGTGTTCACCATCTTTAAGGATCTTGACCATATAGATAGGACAACAATAAGCATCAATATATACTCCATTCACATGTGAAAAGATTGATTCATTATGAATTTGATAGTACTTTGACTATCACAATTAATCCTCATGGATCCTTGACATAGGCTAGTGTAGCATTTGAACATAATCTCTAAAGTTAGATTGCCTTCTTGTAGGCATAGATAGATGTAATATTTTTTGCATATATCATGAAAAGGATGACCATAACTTGTTTAGTCATGTAGATGATTGCACCACTAAATAGAAAACACGTAACCACTAGTCAACATCCTATTATAAACATGTCTCTCATGCAATATATATATATATATATATATATATATATATATATATATATATATATATATATATATATATATATATATATATATATATATATAGATATATATAAATTCTTGAATCTCTAACAAGTGCTACATTTCCTCAAGTTGACATTATTGCAAGTTACACCAACACTACTATGTCTACAATTGATTTTTATCAAAATAGTGTATAAAAGGTATCCAAGCACACTAGCATGAGGTACATGAGTTATGTCCATCTCACTAGATATATATGGGAATTGTTCAATTGAATGATACGTTCCCATAAAAATGGGAACTCCTATTGATCTACAAACTCTCATGTTAAACAACTAAAAAATAAAGTCAACATAGTTCCTTTAACACAACCAAATTTAAAATTAAATTATCTCTATCCCTAAGATAAACTAAGTAGCTTTCATATATTTTATGTCAAACTAATATTAAATTGATTGTACCCTGCCAGTCACTGTCTCCAGAATATCAACCAAGGCACTAGACTTAAATACAATAAAAATAGTGAAGTGAAAGAGTGGAAAGATAAATGGAATTCAAATAAGTGTTCCTACATCCAAAAAATCAAATCATTCCTTATCTCTTATTTCTTTGATCAAATCATTCCTTATCTCTATAATTGCCTTGGCCATTTCATTGGTCTTGAAACAAATCTCCCTATACTTGGTCAAACTCCTAGCCCTCTCCTCATTCCTCCCAACATTTTTGTCCATTTTAACACCTAAGGCCCTCAATTTGAAATCAAAAAACTATTTTGACAACTTAAACTGATTTGCATCCCAATCACTAGCAAGCCCAAAAACTTGACAAATATCATCTCTATTAGCATGAAGATAAGTAAATTCCTCCAAGAGAATGGGAATAGAAATTCCCTACTCCTCATCACCTTTGCCAACACTAGAAAGAGGGCTTTTATCAGTATGTTTTTGCCCAAATTTCTCCCTCCCCTTATCTGTCTCTTACTCCAAAATTTCCCCAACATTACTCTTTTTTTCCAATACTCTAGAGAATTTACATTATCACCATCATTCTCATCACCAATATGGGAACCCCTTGTCTTATAAATTTGTGCTCTCTCCCACCCTTTAGTGAATTTCTTCTTCATTCTCTTAATTTTATCAAATGATGGGGTGAGAAAACATTTCCATAAAGGCATCCTTCTCCTCCTCATCTTCCTTGTCCTCTGTGTTAGTGTTCATATCTGAATAATGAGTCACAAAATATCCCTATGTCTTATGTGCCCCAAATTTACTCTTAATATCAATGTTGGGGGAGAGGGCTTTCATGAACTACATGATGAGAAGGATAAGAACTTCATTCTGAATAATGAGTCACAAAATGTCCCTATGTCTTATGAGCCTCAAATTTACTCTTAATATCAATGTTGGGGAGAGGGCTTTCATGAACTACATCATGAGAAGTATAATCACTTCATGTATCATGGGGATTTTAGGGTTTTTTTTTGTGTTCCTTAATTCTTAATTCACACATTTTGAAGGCTTTGAGAGTCATTTAACATGACTATACCCTCACACACATCGGATTAACCTTGTCATGTTTAGTTTTCTTTCATTGTTTTGAAGTTTATTTGTATAAAATAACCATTACATGGACTCAAAGGCCTAGAATCCATGAAATGAAGTTCACTAACATGTATAATAGTTTAATCATCTTGAAGTTGCATAAGTTTGATGAGAGGAAGTGATCACTAGTTGTAACAGAGAAGTTTTTCATTGAAATTCATGGCACAAGTGTAGCAGCGGGAGTTTGGATTGAATAGCATGGTATTTTTATGATTGGAGTAGTCTTATATTGTTGTATGAATGATGAATCAATCACCTATTGATCTTGGAAGAGCTTGAAGGGTTGAGAATGAAGAAACCCTTGAATCATGGGTTTAGGAGAGGTGATTTGGGGCTTTTGGTGTTCCCAATAGTTTGGGTTAAATTCCTCTTAGATTTAGAGGTTTTGAGACATTTGAAAACACTATATGGAGTTTGGGATCTTGGGGTACCTACAGATAGGAGTTTCTTTGTTAAACTACCCACTTTTGGGTGCATTTGCAAGGGTACAGTCAGGGTACTGCGAGTTGTTCCAAAATAACATTATCTGAGTCTTTGGTATGTTTAGGTATGGTCAAAAGGGTATCTGAATATGTGTTTATTTTTATTAGTGTTTTGGGAAATTGAAGAGTTTAAAGACCTAGAAGGTCTCTGTAGGGCTACAAAGAAGGGCCATTAGGCCTCTGGAACAGTCTGAAGCTATTTAGCCATTGGGAGTGTGGGTAAAACTTGAAACCTTAAAACCACTTTAATATACCCTTATACACCTTAAAGACATTAAATATATCATTGGTTTGCATTGGAAGAAGTCTTGGTTGGGTTGAATCACTTAAGAACAATTGCGCATTGTGGGAAGTAGTTCATTTGTGAACAAATTTGTAAACCCTTACCTTGTTTATCAGTTGTATTACAAGAACCTTGTTTATCAGTTGTATTACAAGATATGAAACCTGTCAATCAAATCAAGAATACTGATGGACACCTTAGAATGTTAAAAGAGTAATTGTGAAATCTTAACATGCTTGTAATGGCTTTGATAAACAATGTGTGAATTATGCAGCTTCTACCGCATTAACCTTCTATTTTCTTTACCTCTTTGTTCGAACCAATTTACAATGTATATGGCATGAATAGCCTCAACTAGCAGTCCTTAAACAACACATATAAACAATACACACTAAGAAGCAAACTAAGCCTCAAAAAAAGTTAGTTAATTTATGGGATTATAAGAAACAACTTAATCTCTTCTCAAACTCGGTAAAATTTGCTTCCCAATTTCGATGAAACTTTTCTGCCTTATAAGGGGAAATTTGCTACTAATTGTAGAGCTCAATTTGATTTTGAGATGATATTAAAATAAGGTCACTTAGTCTCCTTATATAGGTGATTTGTGGGCCAAGAGGCACGACTACCCAGGAGGGCCAACTTGAGTTTCTTAAGGCCAATAAAGATTATTAAATTTAATTGTTTTCAAATCCTTACCTTGGCCGACCTAGACAAGAAGGCCAAATGACAATTAAAATTTATGTTTGTCTCCTCCTTCATGCCTTGTTTGCTATAGTCCTACACCTGGGTTGAAATGAATGGGTGGTTGGGATAAAAACCCAAGAAGAGGGAAGATTCTATCCCTTCGAAATTTACCTTTACTTCGTCATCCCAGACTAAGTCATTTTTGTGCCTTTAGAAACCCTCCCTTTTAAACTTGGACTTAGATTCAAGGACTTGACTGATTTTGATCTCACACTTACTTCCTTGACTTCACCAAACTTCTTCTCTAAGGCTCAAAGACTTGAAATTGTTACTAATTAGGACTTCTAGACCACCTACTCCTACAAATGAAGTAGAAAGAGGGGGTCCCATTTGGAATGGGATGATGGTATGAAACTGTCACAACACTCATTTCTTTTTGTGTGATACAATTCTTTGGATATTAAGGTGGCATATATAATGCTTCAGCTCAATAAAATTCACATCAACGTGTCTTTGTTGATCATCCCTTTTACAATAATAAAATGTATCAAATGTTAACTATTATTATGGAATACCAATTTTTTTCTTAGCATAATATGAACTATAGTGAAAGCTTTGGTAGTTTATATCTTGTTATTTCTAAGATATTCCTTCCCTGTCTAGTAGTTTGTTTATCAAATAGCATGAGCAAAGAAAATATTCAAAACTTTGTCTCCCCAAATGCTAGTCTTATAATCAAATTTACAAAACCGAACCAATGGCATGTTTACAACAAAGGTCTAATAGAACTCCCAACAATTCTTAAACATACTTTATCTGATATGATGAATTCTTAAACAATTAATGTTGGAGTAGACATAGTTATCACATAGTTTTTTGTGTGGTACAAGGAAGATTTGGCTAGGTCAAATCTTCCTTCGTGCTAGCACTCTACATAATTATACCTTTATTAAGAATTCATCATATTCGATAAAGTATGTTTAAGAATTGTTGGGACTGGTCCTTTGGTGTGTATTAAACAAAATAGAATTTTCAACATATTATTATTATTTTATTTCTTTGTTGTAAACATGCCATTGGTTCAGTTTTGTAATTTTTTTTTGTGTCAAATGCATTTAAAATAAAGGTATAATTTTGTAGACTGCTAGCATGAAGGAAGATTTGACCTAGCCAAATAAAGGTCTAATTCCGTAGACTATTGGTCAGACAAATCTTCATTGTCTTCTAATTGTCTTCTTTATATACTAGCATTTAAATGGAACATTAAGCATATTAATAATATGCTTAATCTATTAGTAATTGGCAAATAAAAGAATATTATTACTATGTAGAGTTAGGGCCAAGTTTACGCATGCAAGAAAAAGTCCAGTGCCCTATAGAATTAGTCTAATAGTAAATTTATAACAATGCATATAAGAATCAATTTGTAATTAGTATGCATTAAACATGCTAAACTGATAAAGGTGTTATCTGCACTTAATTTTCCAATTACTAATAGATTAAGCATATTATTACTATGCTTAATGTTCCATTTAAATGCATTTAACACAAAAAACAAATTTATAAAACTGAACCAATGACATGTTTACAACAAAGGTCTAATAGAACTCCCAACAATTCTTAAACATACTTTATCTGATATGATGAATTCTTAAACAATTAAGGTTGGAGTAGACATAGTTATCACATAGTTTTTTGTGTGGTACAAGGAAGATTTGGCTAGGTTCCTTCATGCTAGCAGTCTACATAATTAGACCTTTATCAAGAATTCATCATATTAGATAATGCATGTTTAAGAATTGTTGGGACTGGTCCTTTGGTGTGTATTAAACAAAATAGAATTTTCAACATATTATTATAATTCTATTTCTTTGTTGTAAACATGCCATTGGTTTAGTTTTGTAATTTTTTTTTGTGTTAACATGCCATTGGTTCAGTTTTGTAATTTTATTTTTTGTTGTAAACATGCCATTGGTTAAGTTTTGTAAATTTTTTTTTGTAATTTTGTTGTAAACATGCCATTGGTTTATTCTATTTTTATTTCAAGAACAAGTTGGCCCTTAGCCAGATCAATACTGCTCCCAATCTCATTGCCAAAGTTGCAAAAGACTATGTTAGGCTGATAACACTAGTACATTTGAGACATTTTTATGATCGCCGAACGTCTAAATTTAGATAGTAAACTGTCGATTAAGTGACACCACCCAACATCATAGTTTTGTAGTCAAAAAAATTGACAGTTCTATCAGGTGTCGTAATTACGACAACCTTGGTCGTCACTAAAAGAGGGTGCCAACATAGCGAGCTTGCCGTTGGACCTATTTGTGGCCATCGCAATTGGGATGCCTACCTGTTGCAACAAATAACAAATGACAATGACCCATCAGAATATTTTGATGGGTAGCCATTGTTTGTAACATGTTCACCAATGGAAATGCTTTCAATGCAATGGATATCTGTCCGAAGTTTAAAATGCATATCCATCATTTTTGGTTTGTAATGACAACTATGTTGTACATGCGACGGACATGCGTTGGACATTTATGATGGATATCTATCATTTATGGTTGTTTTTTGATAGCGATACTGTTAATGCGACGGATGGATGTTAGATGTTTGCGATGAAAAACTGTCACTGTTTTAAAGTTGTCGTAGTTACGACGATAATGAGTTTTTTTTTAAAAAATATATATTTGTCAATCGAGTTGGTATCAATTCAAAATGGTGTTCTTGTAGATCTGGTTCCTTCTCATGATTTGGTTATGGATCATTCAGAGATAACTTTGTAGTAGATTCGGTAGCGGCTCATGGATTATTGAGTCGAGTCTAGAGACTTGGATTTGGAGTGGATCCTACCGAATCAAGATTTGTGATAGTGACTGCTCCAACATAATTCAGAGATAACTTTGTAGTAGATTCAGTAGGGACTCGTGGATTATTGAGTCAAGTCTAGAGACTTGGATTTGGAATGGATCCTACCAAATCAAGACTTGTGACAATGACTGCTCCAACACAATTCAGAGATAACTTTGTAGTAGATTTGGTAGCAGCTCATGGATTATTGAGTAGAGTCTAGAGACTTGGATTTGGAATGGATCCTACCAAATCAAGACTTGTGACAGTGACTGCTCCAGCATAATTTAGAGATAACTTTGTAGTAGATTCAGTAGTGGCTTGTGGATTATTGAGTTAAGTCTAGAGACTTGGATTTGGAATGGATCCTACCAAATCAAGACTTGTGACAGTGACTGCTCCAGCACAAGAAGCTAGTGCGGTGATCAGACATGCATTCTTCTTGATGTGTTCATGGGATATATGTAGACCTGATTGCATTCAAATCTGATTCAAGTGACTTCTTGACTTCTTTGGTTTGAATTTGATGTACGGGTTCATGGTGCGATCTATGGTGTTTCTTTGTGATTGGGTTCTTGATAGAGATCTGTTGATTTGGTAGCCATTGAGATGGATCGATATATATATTTGTCGTACATCGATTCAGATCTTAAATTATTGAGCTTCTCTTTGTTTTGAGAATATTTTAAAATTCTCTACTTAACAGGGCCAACCACGTGAAGGTGGAATCACATCTAACCCCTCCTAGGAGCCTCTTATGACCCTTTATGACATTTTAAGATCTCTAAGATGTATTCATAGGGATCATAAAGGGTCATAAGGGGTCCTGGGACACAATAGCCAAGAAACATAAATGTAGGCATCATGGTCACAATTTTTTGGAAACACAACATAATTGAGTGGTATACCCAGATGATGCAACAAAACTACTCCTCCAGTTGCATGTCTACACTACGTAAACAAAAACCAAAGATAAAGAATAAATTTAGAGAGTGTAGGAGGAGAGCGATAATGACCAAAATAATATAGGGACCTGTATTACTTTGGTTGTTCTCGCTCTCCTCCACTCTCTAAATTTATTTTTTATCTTTGGATTTTGTTTACTGCAGTGTAAACTTGGAACCAGGGGAGTGATATATAGTTGTGTTGCATCATCTGGGTATACCATTCAATTATGTTGTGTCTCCAAAAAATTGTGATTATGATGCCTACATTTATGTTTGTCAGCTGTTGTGATATCTACATTTACGTTTCTCATTTATCATGTTTATGTGCATGTTCTTTATGTGTATCTACTAGAAATTCTATAAAAAAATTCAGTATCTACAATAGCACTTTGTTAACCATATTTACACATATGGTCCCAACAAATTAGTGCACAAACTACAAAAAGAAGGCATCACAGAAATATGATTTCTGCTTTCGCCATTGAAGCAATCTTGGCGACACTAGCTGCCTCTCGAGCCTTGCACAAGTTGCACTCATTTCCTACATCAGGTATAGATGTAGATGGGTTAGATGTAAATGTGGTTTGATCGACCCACCAAAAGTATTGACATCCATTATTTCTCTGACAATACCAAATGTACATCAGTTCTTCATAAAATGATTAGTTGTCGCATTATTTTTAAACATAAAATATAATTACGTATCCAGACCTTTACCTATTTGGGCAAACCCAAAATTGACGCCTAGGATTACTTGTTGTGCGTGACATCTTCAACATGCATAGGCCAACACCACATTGACACATAGGCACATTGACCAAAGTCATCGATGCTATTTCAACAAATATTGCATTATCACAAATATTGCATTGTCATTATTTTGTTCATTCATACTAATTATAATTACAATAAAAAGAAACATACCAATGTAGACTTGCACATTTTTTGGCTAAGTCAAAGTCTTTGGTTTGAATCACTAGACACTCAAAACAAAATGAAAAACCAAAGACAACCATGCAATTGTAAAGAAAGGTAATTTTATTAATCACATCACTAATTTGTGCATGTCTAAATACTCATATCTTTCAAGTGATTTGATTTCTGTCATGCCCACTACAAATGAGAACAGTCTTAACTAGTGAGGTTGTTTAAGCATATAGAGATTAAATACACTCTTTTAGAATGAAATTTATCTTAACAAAAGATCAAAGATATATAAATAGGACATATAAAACAAGCTGAATAAGACTAGTACATATAAAACAATCATTAGAACATGCCAAACATCTAGCATAATTGTACATTTTATTCATGTCATTGATATTCTTCTTCATCCATATCATCATCAAGATCATCATCATTGATGAAATCATCACCACCACTATTGTCATCATCGTCATCATCACCATCACCATCATCATCATCATCATCATCATCATCATCATCATCATCATCATCATTATCATCATCAGTAGCAACATCAATAACAACAACATCCTCAGCAATAGCAGCATCAGTAGAAGCATCATCCTCATCAGTAGCACCATCATCATCATTAGTAGCAACATCATCATCATCTTCTTCTTCATATACTTCTTTGACTAGCTCTCGATCGTGATCTGGTTCTACATCATCTTCCACTTCTTCATCTTCCTCGGTATCTTCTTCCATCACATTATACTTTATTGGTCTTCCTCTTGGATCATGTCTAACAAAAAATGACCAACCTGGTTTATGTGGAACCTCTGAGTAAAACACCTGCTCACATTGGCTTGGAAGAACACAGGGCTCTTCTCCAACTGGCTCAAACAAATTTGTATTAATCATTGGAAATCCATTGTCATGTTCAATAACAGTTCTATCAAGATCATTTTTATTGAGTCATAGTCTGTACCATTTCACAATGAAGAGAACTAATTTGAAAGAATTGAAGTCACAATCAAGTATATCAACCAAAATACCATAGTATCAATTTTGTGACTCTCAAGGATGTAAGTCATTTCTAGATGAAATATTAGTCACCTGGAACACTGCACTTATCCCAGAATCACAAGTTCTCTTCGTGTCATCCAACTTTTTGATGCAAAATTTATAACCATTTCAAAACATAGCCTTGTGGTGTTTCACCTGCAATAATGTCAAACATGTATAAATTATTGCATCATGAGTAGAAAAATATATGATTGATTAATTAACAAATTTATAAGTACCTGGTGATCTCTTAAACCATATGCTAAATCTATTTCCTTTTGTGTAACATTAAGATCTCCATTGCGATGAACTTGTATAACCAATGAAGATACAGGTTCCCATGTTAATCTATGACCATCATGTTGACATTATTCAATCCATGCTGTCATCCAATCTTGATTGTTTGCAATAAATAAATGTATTGCATCCCACTCTTTAACAGCTATACAAAAGTAAATAGATGACTTACAATAGATTTATTTTAAAGATTAAGAATTAATTTACTATAATAACATCTCATAATTTATTACCTTTCAGTTTCCTAAATCTATCATTTCCCACCAAGTACTCCCCTTCAAATTTTTTAATTGAGTCGAGATCCCAAATGCAATCTATATGGGTCTTTGTTGCAAGATTAGGAAGATATTGAATAACGTACACCATCATTTGGTATACCATATATCCCTCAACCATAGAACCCTTGGGAAGTGCTCTTTGTCCTACCAAACCCTTCAAAAATTTCAATTGTCTCTCAACTATCCACATTGACCTAGCATGTATAGGTCTACACAATTCAATCTCCTCAACTTGGTGTATGAGGTAGTGTTCTTGTGCATTGAAAAAAGCTAAAGGTAAACACTTTTGTATTTCACACATTAGTCGACAAATTCTTTTCTTCAAATATTTTATATCTTCTTTATGGATTTCTTTAGATGACAACCATCTACAAGGGATTCAAAACATAAATATATAAATACAAGACTTTACAATATATTACTTGTTTGATATATTGAACAAATATCACTACTTACCTCATGTATTTTCCAAGATCATATATCACTTATTTGATATTATTGTCGAAGTTCTCTGGGAGAGATAGGGGTAGCAAATACTACAACAATTATCAACTGATCATTTCATATAATGAAAATTGAATGCAATTACACAAATATATTGTAAATACAAAAGACTATGACTTACCTTGATGAAGGTATGCCAATCATGTGTTTTCGTCCCTGACCCAAAATCATTTTTTTTTATACAAGATTGCTTATATCCGTAGCAAATCCTGTAGGAAATTGAATTTTTTAGATCACTTCTTTTATGGCATTACTTTGTTGCTCTGTTAATAACCAAGGAAGAGCACTTGCATTAATCCAGTCTCCATTGCTATTTGATTCAATGATATTTTTCATTGCATGATTGGAATCATGAATGTCACGACAAATTTTGTCAAGTTTTTCTTTGTCACGCCTTCTGTCCAATATTTTCCATAGTGTCTCTATTACATTCTTTCCAATATGCATAGTATCAAACAAATGCACAATTTGTAGATGCTCATAGTAGGGAAACCTACTAAATTCTCTAGGATAACATTTTAGTCCCTTTGGAAGCTAGTCGATGATGCCTTCATGATGTTCAAGATCATCAACTACATAATTAGCCAACAAAACACAATCAAAATATATAATTTTCAAACATCAACCATTACGTGGAACGATATTAACTTGAATTCTATTATATTCCAACTGCCATAGGTGAGGTGTCATTCTTTGGGGCTTTGATGTAGTCTCTTCTTTCCCATTGAAAAGATGACTTTCTGGACTTTGATACTTATGATTTCTGGGGAGGAACTCCCTATACTCATCAAACACCTATTTTCTTAAACTTTTGGAATGACGAGATTTCATCTTTGGACCACACATTGGACATGCAAATTTTCCCTTTGTTTGAAGACCTACAAGATAATGATAAAATTGGATTAAATATGTATATTTTTAGAATTTGAATTATCTTGTACAACTAGAATTCACCATAACATACCACATAAATGTGTCAACCCTAGAGCATCATGAATTATCCACAAAAGCATTGCATGGAATTGAAATTCTCTTTGTCCAATTGGTCGGGAGATGTCATACATAGTGAAACCATTCCATAACACCAACAACTCATCAATAAGAGGCGCAATATATACATTCATATCTTTCACTTGGTACTTACCTAGTTGAATTAACAACATTAGATAATTATTATGGCCATTTCACTCCAAGACTTATAATTACATGTAGATAACTATAAAATAATAAGATACCTGGAACAATCATTGCCAACATAATGTGCTCCCTCTTTATTGACATCCATGGAGGAAGGTTATTGTTTATAACATAAATAGGCCACACTGAGCAAATGGATCTCATCTCTCCATGCGGATTGAATACGTTTGCTGCCAGAGAAAGCTTGAGATTTCAAGGTTCCTCTTTAAAGTGTGGCCACTTTTCCTGTATGTCCATAAATGATGAACCATCCACAGGCATTCGAATAATGTCATCTTGACTCCTATCACATGCATGGTAATCCATAAATTGTGCCAAGCTATTGCACCTGAATAATCATTTCAGATGTGGAATAATGGGGATGTGACGAAGAACCTTGCGAGGCACCTTTTTTGTCACTTGATCATCTCGATATTTTTTCATATGGCATTCAGGGCATTTAGGACATTCTGTTGCATTTTTGTGTTTTTTATAATAAATAATATGATCTTCAGGACAAGCATCTATTGTTTGATACTCCATTCCAATATGTTTCATAGTGGCACATAATTCTTGGTACGAGCGAGGGAGAACATTTGATGGTGGTAACAGAAAGTCACCTATCAATCTGCAACAAATAATATAAGTCATTACTATAAACAATCTTAATGGTACATGTTTCACCTTTTATAGACTATAATGACATATATGACAAACCTTAGCATACGTGACATTGCTATGTTGGATAAGCCATTCATAACCTTCAAATTTATCAACAACAATACAACAGAGAGAAGAGTAGATTGAGAGCCTTCGTAAAGGGCCATGTTCACCTTCTCAAGTAGAGGTATATCATGGACATCGTCAATGTCATCCTCATCATAATCATCATCATCAACAGTAGCAGTAGCACTAGTAGCACTAGTACCAAATGTGTCAATGATCAATGCATTCATACCATCATCTTCAAATGTGTTTACTAGTGCATGATCATTATCTTCCATGGGATCATGATCTTCAACTTCAATACTCACACCTCCATGTTCCTCTATATTCACACTGGGGAGATCGACCTATATAAAAATGATGATAATCAAACCTCCTTCCATGGTTCATATGTATATTAATTGTGAAAACAATATAACAAACAACTTACCACTGGATTATAATCAAACCCCCCTTCCATGTGACCATTCTCGCTACACTTTTCTATTTTGATTTTGATTCTTCTTATCTTTAAGCCATTACAACTCTTGCATGGACAATAACATTTGTCATCAGCTTCTCTTTGAAAGTTAGACAACAATCTAGCGATTGTCTCCCTATTTTGATTAAATTCCCTTGTATTATCTAACATGATCCTTAATGTGTATATCTACAAAACAAATTGGAGAAGCCTGCTTTCATTAGCTGCATGTCACCTTCTCATAGCTTCTCATTTTTTGACAGATTTTGCCAAAAGCTTTGTAGGAAACCAAGTAAGGGGTATTCTTTAGTTCAAATGTATTGAGCTGCTACAACTAAATTATAAATCATGAATTCACTATAAAATTAAAACTGAATAGGGACATAAGTAAGACATTTAATGCATTATTACTTCATTATGATGATAAAAATTTCATTGGCTCAAAGCACATAGTGGTGCAGGGGCACCTAGAGCACATAAGGCATTCACAAAACCTATGGAGATCAAAAAGACATCAGTGAATATGAAGATATCCAATGACATCAATTGGAGCATTTTGGAGCCTATAATGACCTATAAGATTAATACCTGTAATAAATTGGCAATAAGCCCTTAAAGGCCTAATAAGCCTTAGGACCAATTTAGGAGTCTAGGATGATTTTTTCAGTTGAAAGCTTATAATAGTTTAGATTTGGTTTTAATAAGGTTTAATAAGTTTATTTACATCATATCCCAAGGTCTTAGGATTCAAAAATATTAAGAAATGCTTCATTTGCAATGTTGTTAATTCAAATTTTTGAATAACAATGGTCACTTGTAAAAGGAGGGAAAAGGGGTTTTTATGTTTAATTAGTCTTAATATAATTTTCCAACCACCAAAGTTGGTTGAATAGACTTAGAGGAAGTTATAAATTAAAGGATCAAGCCATTATACAATAGATTGGAATGAGACACTCGAAACTGTACGTACTGCTACAACAAATTGAATAAAAGTCTGATTTTCTTGCAAATTTGAAAGGATTTTTGGTATGATTCAAAGTTTTTAATGGTTGTAATGTTTTCTACAATGTTTTTATCCTTATATTTCATGACTTTGAAGTCATTCATGCTCTGAGAATTCTATTCTAGTCGTTGTTATTCTATTTTGGGACTGTATAGACATTGAAAATCTGAATTAGGACTGTTTTCTTGAGTTTCTTTCATTATGAATGTCATTCTATGAATGTAGATTACTGGTTCTCATAGAATGGAATCCAATTATCTTGTATTATAATCCTCTAACTTTGGAAATGCAATTTTGATTGACTGTTGTGGTGATCACCATAAGGAATACTAAGAAACTAAGTGAATTTGGAGGATAGGCTGAAGGATAGAGAGTTCTGGCCAAAAAAGGGCAATATTTTATGATTGAAAGTGTATAGAAATGTTAAGTACAAGGTGAATCAACCATTTTTTGTTTTAGGAAACCTTGGGAAACATGACATTGAGGAAGCCCTAGATTTAAGGGTTTTGAGGGCACACATTGAGGCTTTTGTATCTAGAAACCTCTTGGAGTCAAATTGAATTCATATTCCTTTGATTTGAATCTATTCATGACACTATGAAAAGAATTGGATCCTAGGAGTTTGACTGGTTAGTACTTCCTTTGTAAATGCATGAGTTTTAGGCCTTAAAAATCTGAGAAATAGTGTAAATAGTCATATACCTCCCAAAGAAACATACCCTATCCTTTTGGTGTGTTAAGGTAATCCATAAAAGGTAATCAAATATATAATTTTTTTACTTGGTGTTTTGGGAAAAGTTGAAGTTAAAGTCTTGTGAAGGCTGTTGCAGGGCTACAAGACAGGGCTAATAGGCCTAGTGGCAGTTTGAAGGAGTTTTGAAGGTTTAGAAGTGTTGGGTCTTACTTGGAACCAAAAAACCTCTTGAATACACCTTAATATAGTCTAAAGATACCATTCCCATCATCATTTACCATTTGGGTTAGTCTTGGTGTGATTGTGATCATTTGGAGAACTTGAGGGCTTGGGAATAGTACCTAAACCTTTGAAATTTCTAAACTCTACTTGTAAAACCTCAACCACCACCCTTACTTCTGCATACATAGAAATTAAAAATAGTAGGATATCTTAATTTTTATGAGCTCAAATTCAAAATAGTTAGTGCATTATTTTATTACTAATGTCCCTATTTGATCTAATAGCATCAATATAACAAACAAAGCACCGACCAATCAAATAGGGACACGAGGTGCTCAAACATTGAGATCATAAAACAATATATTTAGTCTTAATAAAATCTTATAAAGAAACATATATTGTGTGAAGTGTTTGATCTCTCTTTATTTGTTTTGTTGTTGATATTCACGATGTGGTACTCCCCGTATATGATCATTTCATGAGGAAATGTCTTGATGGCTTGTGGGCTGCAAGCTAGGGCATCATGCATTATTTATGAGCTCACTGTTTGAGCATCGGCCAATCAAATAGGGATATGAGGTGCTCAAATAGTGAGCTCATAAAAAATGCATGATGCCCTAGTTGTAGGTAGTTATCTCTTCTATAACGATGGAGGAGTGAAAGGTAATGATCAATGAGGTTGCTGCTATTAGATTATACATTAATACACTTATTGTTTTGAATTTGAGCTCGGGGACCATGCAATGTTATTATTTTCATTATATCCTTGCTGTTGTTGTGCACCATATATTGTTTTATACACTTTTTATTTCATTGAGACTGTGAGCTATTGTAGTTGATTGTATTCTTTTGGGGTCTAATATATTGTAGTTGTTTCTTTTTTCTTTGAATCATTGTTTACAATTACTTTTGATGTAATATTTTTGTGAAGAACAAGAACAAAGTAGTGAATGAGTGTATTTGACAAAGATAAACATGACACATTTTGTTGGGTTGATTGGGTTGGCTTGGTACCATTTTTATTATAGAAGAGATAACTACCTACAACTATATTTCACAATTCCTCCTTTGAAGTCATAGGTTAGTTTAACTATTGGACAATGAGTTGATAGGAGTTTCGAATAGATTTGAATAAAAACTAATAGTATTGAATTTTATCATGCAATGTTATTGCTATCATTGCATGCTTGCTGCTATTGTGCACCATATATTATTTTATACACTATTTATTTCATTAAGACTGTGAGCTATTGTAGTTGACTATATTCTTTTGGGGTCTGATCTATTATAGTTGTTTCTTTTTTCTTTGAATCATTGTTTACAATTACTTTTGATGCAATATTTGTGTGAAGAATAAGAACAAAATGGTGAACGAGTGTATTTGACAAAGATAAACATGACACATTTTGTTGGGCTGATTGGGTTGGCCTGGTACCATTTACATGGCCTAACCAGATATTAAACAGTGAGCTCATGAACAATGTATGATGCCCTAGCTTGCAGCCCGTGAGCCATCAAGACATTTCCTCATGAAATGGTCATAAACGGGGAGTACCACATAGTGAATATCAACACCAAAACAAATAAAGAGAGATCAAACACTTCACATAATGCTTTGAAGGTAATAGAAATGATGCCCTAGCTCTCAAATCTCATAGCTCATCAAGCATTCCAAATGAAAAGATGTAAACTATGCCAGTATTAAATAGTGAGCTCATGAACAATGTATTATGCCCTAGCTTGTAGCATCCCACGAGCCACCCAGACATTTCTTCATGAAATGATCATAAATAGGGAGTACCACAGTGTATTATTTTATTACTGATGTCCCTATTTGATCTAATAGCATCAATATAACAAACAGAGCACCGACCAATCAAATAGGGACATGAGGTGCTCAAACAGTGAGCTCATAAAACAATATATTTAGTCTTAATAAAATCTTATAAAACAACACATATTGTGTGAAGTGTTTGATGTCTCTTTATTTGTTTTGTTGTTGATATTCACTATGTGGTACTCCTCATTTATGATCAAATAGACAAAGCTCGAATGCCTACCTCAAGTACCAGTGCCCTCTTCCCACACGGTGTCAGCCTCTTCGTGCACACCAAACTTGAATGCCCTCTCCACACCATGCAAAAGTGCAGTGTTGTCTTCGTGGTAGCTCTTCAAATTCACAAATTATAAATGACACTTTATTTTTCTTTTCTTTTTTTTGTTTATAACCAAATGGGTGTCACAATTTATGAGCTCACTGTTTGAGCAATGACCAATCAAATAGGGACATGAGGTGCTCAAACAATAAGCTCATAAACAATGCATGATGCCCCAGTTGTAGGTAGTTATCTCTTCTATAATGATGGAGGAGTGAAAGGTAATGATCAGTGAGGTTGCTTCTATTAGATCATACATTAATACACTTACTTCTTTGAATTTGAGCTTGGGCATCATGCAATGTTATTGTTGTCATTGCATGCTTCTTGTTGTTGTGCACCATATATTGTTTTATACACATAGAACAATAGATTTGGGGACTTAGAATTATGTTCAATCCTTAGTAATGGTTTGGGGAATTAATTACCAGATGACTGACTATAGTACCCTAGTTTGCATTATTAGATGATCTTGTTTAATTTGTGTTCATTTCATGCAAAGATACATGTAAAGGAAAATAAATTTTTGCATCTAAAGATACATGTATATATATAAAAAATAACTTGTATATACTATACAAGGAATATAACTTTTAGAAGAAAATGCAAGAGTACATACATACATAAGAGGATGAACAAAAATAATAAGGGTGCCAAACATTGCCTGAAGTGATGAATTTTTGACCTGGGTATGAATCTAGTGTGCCCCTGTGTGATCTAGAACCTACAAAGAAAAGAAGATAGGGGTTAGATAAAAAATATCTAAGCAATGAATGGTATCCTATTACTGATCCTCATCTACAATTATGCATGTGCATAGTCAAGCCATACACTTCTGAAAGAAAAACTAAGCTCACAATCTCAATGAAATAAATAGTGTATAAAATAATATATGGTGCACAAAAGCAGCAAGTATGCAATGACAACAATAACATTACATGATGCTCAAGCTCAAATTCAAAATAGTAAGTGTGTTAATGTATGATCTAATAGCAGCAACCTCATTGATCATTACCTTTCACTCCTCCATCATTATAGAAGAGATAACTACCCACAACTATATTTTATAATTCCTCCTTTGAAGTATATATGTATGGACATGAGGTGCTCAAATAGTGAGGTCATAAACAATGCATGATGCCCTAGCTTGCAGCCCACAATCCATGAAGACATTTCCTCATGAAATGATCATAAATAGGAAGTACCACAGTGAATATCAACAACAAAACAAATAAAGAGAGATCAAACACTTCACACAATGCCTTGAAGGTAACAGAAATGATGCCCTAGCTCTCAAAGCTCACGGGTTATCAAGCATTCCAAATGAAAAGATGTAAACAATGCCAGTATTAAACAATGAGCTCATGAACAATGTATGATGCCCTAGCTTGTAGCCCATGAGCCATCAAGATATTTCCTCATGAAATAATCATAAACAGGGTGTACCACATAGTGAATATCAACACTAAAACAAATAAAGAGAGATCAAACACTTCACACAATATATGTTGTTTTATAAGATTTTATTAAGACTAAATATATTATTTTATGAGCTCACTGTTTGAGCACCTCATGTCCCTATTTGATTGGTCGGTGCTCTATTTGTTATATTGATGCTATTAAATCAAATAGGGACATCAGTAATAAAATAATACACATACAATTTTGAATTTGAGCTCATAAAGATTAACTTTCAGAAGAATATGAATGAATGCAAACATACATAAGTGGATGAACATAAATAATAAAGGTACCAGACATTGCCTGAAATAATGAAGTGTTGACCCAGGGTTCAATCTAGTATGCTCTTGTATGATCCAAAACATGCAAGGAAGAAAAAGATGGGGTTAGATCCAAAGGATCTAAGCAATGCCTGGCACCCTATTACTAATCCTTATCTACAATTATGCATGTGCAATGTGAATAAAAAATAAGAGTATTGATTTTATCATGCAATGTTATTACTGTCATTGCATGCATGCTGCTGTTGTGCACCATATATTGTTTTATACATTGTTTATTTCATTGAGACTATGGGCTATTGTAGTTGACTGTATTCTTTTGGGGTCTGATCTATTGTAGTTTTTTCTTTTTTCTTTGAATCATTGTTTACAATTACTTTTGATGCAATATTTGTGTGAAGAAAAAGAACAAAATGGTGAATGAATGTATTTGACAAAGATAAACATGACACTTTTTTTGGGCTGATTGGGTTTGCCTGGTACCATTTTCATTATAGAAGAGATAACTACCTACAACTATATTTCATAATCCCTCTTTTGAAGTCATAGGTTAGTTTAACTATTGGATAATGAGCTGAGAGGAGTTTCGAATAGATTTGAATAAAAACTAAGATTATTGAATTTTATCATGTAATGTTATTGTTGTCATTGCATGCTTGCTGCTGTTGTGCACCATATATTGTTTTATACACTGTTTATTTCATTGAGACTGTGAGCTATTGTAGTTGACTTTATATTTTTGGGGTCTGATCTATTGTAGTTGTTTCTTTTTTCTTTGAATCATTGTTTACAATTACTTTTGATGCAATAGTTTTGTGAAGAACAAGAACAAAATGGTGAATGAGTATATTTGACAAAGATAAACGTGACACATTTTATTGGGCTAATTGGGTTGGCCTAGTACCATTTTCATTATAGAAGAGATAACTACCTACAACTATATTTCATAATTCCTCATTTGAAGTCATAGGTTAGTTTAACTATTGGACAATGAGCTGATATGATTTTCGAATAGATTTGAATAAAAACTAAGAGTATTGAATTTTATCATGCAATGTTATTAATGTCATTGCATGCTTACTGTTGTTGTGCACCATATATTTTTTTATACACTGTTTATTTTATTGAGACTGTGACTTATTGTAGTTGACTGTATTCTTTTGGGGTCTGATCTATTGTAGTTGTTTGTTTTTTCTTTGAATCATTGTTTACAATTACTTTTGATGCAATATTTGTGTGAACAACAAGAATAAAATAGTGAACAAGTGTATTTGACAAAGATAAACATGACACATTTTATTGGGCTGATTGGGTTGGCTTGGTACCATTTACATGGCCTGGCCAGATATTAAATAGTGAGCTCATGAACAATGTATGATGTCATAGCTTGTAGCCCGTGAGCCATCAAGACATTTCCTTATGAAATGATCATAAATGAAGAGTACCACATTGTGAATATCAACACCAAAACAAATAAAGAGAGATCAAACACTTCACACAATGCCTTGAAGGTAATAGAAATGATTGCCTAGCTCTCAAAGCTCGCAGGTCACCAAGCATTCCAAATGAAAAGATGTAAACAATGCCATTATTAAATACTGAGCTTGTGAATAATGTATCATGCCCTAGCTTGCAGCCCATGAGCCATCAAGACATTTCCTTGTGAAATGATCATAAATGAGGAGTACGCACGTAGTGAATATCAATAGAAAAACAAATAAAGAGAGATCAAACTCTTCACACAATGCCTTGAAGGTAATAGAAATGATGCCCTAGCTCTCAAAGCTCATAGGTCATCAAACATTTCAAATGAAAAGATGTAAACAATGCTAGTATTAAATAGTGAGCTCATGAACAATGTATGCCCTAGCTTACAACCCGCGAGCCATCAAGACATTTCCTTGTGAAATGATCATAAACGGGGAGTACGCACATAGTGAATATCAATAGAAAAAAGATAAAGAGAGATCAAACACTTCATACAATGCCTTGAAGGTAATAGCAATGATGCCCTAGCTCTTAAAGCTCGCAGGTCATTGAGCATTCCAAATGCTAAGATGTAAACAATGCCACTATTAACAATGCTAAGATCTAAACAATGCCACTGAAATTGATTTAATGAGAAGACAAAGCTTGAATTCTTACCTCAAGTGCGAGTGCCCTCTTCCCACATGTGGGTGCCAGCCTCTTCACGCATGCCAAACTGGAATGCCCTCTTCGCACCATGCTTAAGTGTTGTGTCATCTTCGCGGCAGCTCTTCGAATTCACAAATTATAAATGACACTTTATTTTCTTCTTTTTTATGTTTATAACCAAATGGGTTTCATAATTATGATGATATTGTCGGTATTATGACACCATCGGCGGAACTTGCAAACAAAAACACAAATTGTAGTGGCATCACAAATTAGCATTGAAATTTGACACCAAATGTTGTAGTGTAAAATATGGGGATTCTCTTTACCACTGCAAATCTTTGAAGGTTGCTGCACTTGGACAAATGTGTATCATAATTAAGAGAATTGGACCAAGTTTTCCTTGCCTTCAATAGGTGAGCAACATATGGAAAGGTTGTTTTCTATTGACCTAAATACTAGGACTATTTTGATCTGTGGGTACCCTAATGTTGGAAAGAGTTCTTTTATTAATAAGATTACTAGGGTGGATGTGGATGTGCAACCTTATGCTTTCAATACTAAGTCTTTGTTTGTTAAGCATACTATTTATAAGTACTTGAGGTATCAAGTTATTGATACCCTTAGTATTTTGGACCACCCCTTGGAGGACATGAACACCATCAAGATGCTTAGTATTATTGCCTTGGCTCATTTGAACCTACGGTTGTTTTATTTTCTTTGATGTTTCAGGGTCTTGTGGTTATAGTATTGTACAACAAGAAACTCTATTTCACAGCATCAAACCTTTGTTTGCCAATAAGCCTCTTATTGTAGTTTGTAATAAGATTGATTTACAACCACTAGAGACACTACCGAAGGAGGATGCAAAATTGGTTGCGGAGATGAGATTTGAGGCTGGGAAAAATATGGGTGGGTTCTTTGGGAATCAGGAGGGGGGTTGATGGCAGGCTACTCTCTATGAGTGCTTTGAAGGAAGAAGGGGTGATTGCGGTGAAGAATGTGACATGCAAGAGGTTGTTGGAGTAGAGAGTGGAAATTAAGATAAAGTCAAAGAAGATCAGTAGTTGTCTCGATAGGATTCATGTTGCAATGCCCAAGCTGTGAGATGGGAAAGAGAGGCCCCCAACTTGTATTCCTTAATATTTTTTGGATTCCAGGGTGCATGCTACACCCAAGGAGGCCAAGAAGCTGGAGAAGGATATTGAGAATGAAAATGGTGGGGCTAGAGTTTACTCTACAAGCTTGAAGAATATTTTGGCAAATGAAGAGTGGAAAGAAGATGATATTCCTGAGACCATGGATGGACACAGTGTTGCAGACTTTATTGATCCAGATATCTTGCAAAGGCTTGAAGAACTTGAGAGGGAAGAAGGGCTTAGGATGGTAGCTGTAGGTGATGAGGATGATGAGATGGGGGAAGTGGAGTTGAATCCCAATGAAAAGGAAGCTCTGGATGCAATTAGGAAGAAGAAGAAGAAGATGCTTATTGTCGAACACAGATTGAAGAAGAGTACTATAGAGAGCATGCCTACTGTACAAAGGAAGTTTGACAAGAACAAGGAATATGGCTTAAACAGAATGGGAAGACATATTTCTAGCCTGGGCCTAGATCCTTTGGCCATTAGATTCATAATAAATGAAGTAGATGAGAGCTGAGCAATTAGCTTCCCAAGAAAAATCTCATAAATGAACTATGTGGACCCCAATTCTTGTGCCCTCTATGCGTACCTAAATGATATATTTGAAACAACAAGGGTAAGCTTTAAAGAATTTAATTTTGCATCATAGTCTATAGTTGTTGCAATAGTAGAGCATCATGCACCACCTTTAGCGCATCATATTGTGCTGAAGGTGGTGCTTGATGCTCTACTGCTGCAAAAACTATAGACTATGAGGCAAAATTAACTTCTTTAAGCCTTACTCTTGTTGTTTCAAATATATCATTTAGTTATGCAATGAGGGTAGAGGAATTGGGGTACACATAGTTCATTTATGAGATTTTTCTTGGGAAGCTAATTGCTTAGCTCTCATCTGCTTCATTTATTATGAAGCTAATTGTCGAAGGATCCAAGACTAGGCTAGAAAGATGTCTTCCCAATCTATTGTGGATAGAGAATGTTAAATGTGACAATCGCTTAGTTTTAGAAAATGTAAACATGCTAAGTCTTCTCCACTCCACTTGCTATCCATGCATATTCAAGTTGTGTTGCACGTGCATTATCAATTTAGAGTGGGAAAATCTTATTTTGGATGCGAGGGAGAGAAACCAAACACATAAAGAACATGCACATAAAAATGATAGATGAGAAACATAAATGTAGATATCACAACATCTAAGAAACATAAATGTAGGCATCATGGTCACAATTTTTTGGAGACAACATAATTGAGTGATATACCCAGACGATGCAAAGAAACCACTGCTCCTCTGGATCCAAGTTGACACTGTGGGATCCAAAAACCATAGATAAGAAATAAATTTAGAGAGCGGAGGAGGGCCATAATGACCAAAATAATACGGGACAAACCTCAAGGTAAATGAGGCAACTCCAAACATTTTAATAGATTTTCATTATTAAATAATGAAATTTGCATATACTAGTGTTCTAAGCTCCCTCATTACATGATTTATTGTTGTAAGCCCCCTCTGACTTACACATCTAGAAAATGAAACTACAACCTATTGGGATTGAGACAAACCTTATAAAACAACAACAACTAAGAAGGATCGCTTGCCAACATCTGTTGAATACAAGGTCCTCCTTGTATTCAACAGATGTTGGCAAGCGATCCTTCTTAGCTGTTGTTGTTTTATAAGGTTTGTCTTAATCCCAATAGGTTGTACTTTCATTTTCTAGATGCGTAAGTCAAATGGAGCTTACAATAATAAATCATGTAATGAGGGGGCTTAGAATACTAGTATATGCAATTTTTCATTATTTAATAATGAAAATCTATTAAAATGATTGCAGTTGCCTCATTTAACTCGAGGTTTGTCCTGTATTATTTTGGTTGTTATGGCCCTCCTTCGCTCTCTAAGTTTATTCCTTATCTATGGTTTTTGGATCCCACAGTGTCAACTTGGAACTGGAGGAGTAGTGGTTTCTTTGCATCGTCTAGGTATACCACTCAATTACGTTGTCTCCAAAAAATTGTGACCATGATGCCTACATTTATGTTTCTTAGTTGTTGTTTCCCAAGACCCCTTATGACCCTTTACAACCCTTTACGATCCCTAAGAATACATCTTAGAGGTCTTAAAATGTCGTAAAGGGTCATAAGAGGCTCCTAGGAGGGGCCAGATGAGCTTCCACCTTCATGTGGTTGGCCCTATTAAGTAGAGAATGTTAAACTATTCTCAAAACAAAGAGAAGCTCAATAATTTAAGGTCTCAGTCCATAGACAAATTAAATTAGACTTACTATCTAAATTGGATAAATTATTTTTGTTGTACATGGCACTTGGAGTCAAGTGTGTCTCTAAACATTGTGAGCTTTCCATATTCTTTAAGTGTTTTGTCACAATTTTATTTGTCAAAGATTGAATTAGGGATTAAGCATTTTCTCACAATTTTATTTGTACATTAATGAGAATCAATGATGGAGATTTTTTAGATTTTGAGAAGACGTATATGCAGTGGAGGCCAGAAGGGATTTTTGTGGAGATTTGCTAGATGTGGAAATTTTCTAGAGTGGCGATATACATATGAGGGTTTCTAGATTTAGTACTAGTGCAGAGATGATGATTTAGTAACCAAGTAACAATTCACTGACACATCACTGTATTGACTGAGTGAAAGAATTAAATGGAACACATGATTTCTGACTAAAGATGATGAGCTAGACAATTATGGATGATTCTGAGGTTAAAGATAAAGTTTGTTATGGTGATCAAATGACTGAAAAAATTCAAGGATGATTGGATGAAGGAGAATAAAATGTGTTATAGCCACAAATTCTGAGAAAGGTTAAAATGAAAAAATCAACGATGAAGATTAAGAGGAAAAATATATGGCTGTAAATAAAATATTTTATTATTTTTATAAAAGGAGACAAGAGATTCATTATTAATTTTGGAATGTGTGTGAGGAGATTGTATTCATGTAAAGCTAGTCAAACAGGTTGAAGATAGAACTGAGAAAATCCGCAGACAACACCGAGCATCAAAGAAAGGAATTAACCGAGCAGAACATAGTTGGAGGATATAAAGGAACTTAATTGAGTATATTGGCTAGAAGTATTTTGAGCTTAGCATAGTTCTAAAAATTTGAAAGGAATTTTGTATTTAAAGAAGATCATTATTGTTGCATTCTAACCATTGCTACAGATCATAAATCTATTAACTAACTGGGACTTAACAATATTTATATTTCATTATGACATTCAATGAATGTTGATTATTTTCATGTTGACCCCATAGTGAATGTTTGGTCACAGAGAACTGTTAGAGATAAATCCTCTAACCAAGTCATACCTTATAGTGTATTATTATAACCTTTAACAGGGTTGGCTCTTAACCAAGCTCACTTCAGAAGAGTGAAATTATTTTGAGTTACCAGTCCCAGGTGGTTTTTCTCCTAACAGGGTTTCCACTTTAAAAATGAAAGTGTTATATGTGTATGGATGTGGTGAATTGTTATTTTTCTTTACACATTAAAATTATTGGTTTGATCAGTATATTCCATAATTAATTACTAGTATTTAGTAAATAAGAAGAAAGGCACAATTAAAGTTTTACCGAGTTGATTAATTGATTTGAAAGATTTGTTTTATACATCAAAAAGTGTTTGGAATTGTAGGATATCTGGAATTAACTGATTCACTCCCCCCCCCTCTCATTTATCTAACATAAGCATCACCATTGTTTCCACATCTATATCAAGTCCAAACAAAGAAAATAAGAACCAAAAAAATGTTGAACATGAATGAAAAGCATATAAATTGAATTGTTCAAAGAAGAGTTGTCTACAAAAGCCACCACATTTGCCAACTCCTTGTGATTGTTGTATGTTTAACTCATTGTTCTCATATGATAATATATTATTTTGTTTTATTTCATAAATTTTATTTATAATAATTATCTATTATTATCTTTTAATTATAAGATTAATCGTATTTATCACATTTATAAGTCATAATTTTTCCATCATATTAAATGCTTTACATGAAATTGCCTACCTAGGTTTTCTCAAATGCACCAATGTTGAATTTTGAATCAGTTGAACAACTACATCCAATACTTGGGTGTGTTGTGTACTTCAATGGATGATGCAAGGTGTAAATCCTAGTTGAATTTTGAAGAAGAGAACACCACAATTTGGCAAAAGATGTAACAGGAAAGGGACATAGTCAATGACTGTCCCACAAAAAAATATACCTAATGAAAATAAAAGTTGTCGTATAAATAAATATCATATTTATCTGATTACATAACTAGTAGGAAACCTCTAGCAAGATATATGGAAACCAAACTGCACTAGTTGTAGCTAATCAAAACTAATTCAAAATTATATTAGCTGCTCAAATGACATAAATCTTTCATAGGGATGTATTTCTTAAAGGATGGCCACTAAAGAATACAATGCAAATATTTAGAATCATATAATCATAAAATGGCTCGACACCAAAGACATGGGGAAGGTCAAACTCCCATTCAAGAATTTCATCTTTTTGTACGTTATACGGGTATGTGCAAGATCATGAGGGGCCAAAAAGTGGCGATGTCAGTTCAAAACTTTGACAATGTAGTTGACGACTTTTTTTTCACCCAAATTTGATAAAATGAAAAGGGTATCTTAAGGAGATTATCAGCTTTCTATCGATATAATTGCTGTCAAATTTTGAATTCGGTAAGTAATTATTAGTTATTTTCTAATTGAGCTACCTCTAAAGTGTTGATTTATATACTGATTGAAAAATGACTATAACTTTCAGACGGTATAACATTTTTTAAATCTGAAAAATGTGTCACATTCTATGCTTCACCTACTATAAGGAAAATAAAATAAAAATTGAATTTTGTAAAGTTTTGAATGAGTTAAGGTGGTCAGACACGGGAGTTTTTTTATTCTGAAAATGTTGTAGTAAAAAATTCATAATTAATTATTTTTTTGGAATAAAATTACAAAAAAAATGCATCACATCTGGGCATGAGTCTAATAATTATATATAAAATCTTATAATAAACTATTATCATTTGATTATGATTAAGGTGGTCAGACATACACCTACTTCTTATTTTTTTCTTGAAAATTTTGTACTGCTGCATTGAAATCTATACTTTTCACCAATCATACTAAATTTTTCTCAATAAAGGCCTAGTAGTTTAGAAACTACATTCAATTTTCTATAGATTCTATTCTTACAACTTTTTGATATTAGGTTCATAGCTAGTTGAAATTTTCACGTCAAGTTGCCTAACCCTAATTTGCTGATTTTTCATTGCCACTTAAGGGCATAGTTTTGCCCCTCATGATCTTGCACATACCCATACATAACATATTATCATCTCATTTTGTGAGTGAACAATATATTTTTCTCATTTTAGGCCAGCTGGGAATTGATTATTAGCGTGACAGTCCTATTTTGTGAGTGAACAAGTAAAATGAACTTTTGTTTCATGTGACCATTGAAGATGAAAATAGCAATAGTCCTATTTGATGGTTAACCTAATGTATGTGTTGCAGTCAAGACAAGGGTTTGAACCTTTATCAGTGTTTGAGCCACATTGAAGTGTCGCAATGATCAAGTGTGTGAGTTATCTCTCACAGAGCATGTTCCAAGTCAAGAAGTGTAGGATTGAATCAAGTCATGTGTTGTTTAGATACTAGGCCATCAAGTGAATCCTTGTGTCTAGGAGGGTAGGAGAGTGAGTTAGCTGACCAAATCATTTCTTCCTCTACATCATCTACCTAGATTGATAAGGAACTTCATTGGTTGAGTCTAAAGGTTTCATGCAAGGTGAATGATCTTCACGTCAATGTACCAAATGCGTTAATTAATGTTGTGATTGTTGAGTTACTTCTCTCCTTAGTTGCTAAGTTCCTTTCCTTTACACCTAATATTGGCCAAGTCCATAAATGGGTAGATGATGATTGAAAATTTAAGGGTAGTGTCAGAATTAGTGTTATGGATAATAAGATTATTCCTCTTTAGCTTTGTTAATGATGCATATTTTATAAAAGTGTTTATTGGAGGTCCCTAGACCTATGGTTACAATTTTTAGGTCCCTAGACCTATGGTTACAATTTTTTTTTTAAATTCTCTTTGTTAATGGAAACCAAGGTTTGACCCTATGGCAGATCTTAGGTTAGTAGCCCTACTTAGATCCATCTCCCTAGGCTACCCCTCAAATATTGGAATATAATTTTGGGGTTTTTAGAGGAATTTTTCACTCCTTTGGGAGCCTTATGTTTGTTGAAAAAAATACTCAACAAAAATTAAGGTTGATCTTTACAAGAATTTGTATACATGTGGTTGTTAACTCTATACTTCCTACCTATGTTACATTGAGGTCTAGGTTTGGCACTTGGAATCAACCTATAGAATATGAAAATGCTAAGTCTTAGTTTTTAGTCATGTAGAAAGTATGACCACTTGAGTAATGAATACAAAAAATAACCCCTTAAGAAGACTTAATCCCTTAAGAATATTGTTGACCAAATTGAGATGGTTCCTAAATTTTTTGCTGACAGTAAGATACCCCATGAGGTCTTGTATGTCGATGCTATTGAAAAGGAAAAAAAGATGAATAAGGTAGAATATATGGCTGGATAGACATGAACGCTTCTATGAGTGGAGAGGCTGAACGTTTGTAATTTGTAGTTCCCACAAGGGTTTTTAATGATCCAAATGACAAAAACTTGTATAGTGCTATCTTTAAATATAAAATTAACTAGTAAAATCTAGTCATGTTTCACAACTTGTACTATGATATTCTAAATGCAGAATTAACTAGTAAAATTTCCTTATGTTTCATGGCTTGTACTCTGATATTTTTAAATGCAAAATTAACAAGTAAAATGAACTTTGGTGTTTCATGCAACTATTCAAGCTGAAAAGGGAGTTGTACATTAGGTTTCACATACACCAAATTGGTGTTTGACCTAGTGGTGACCTATAAGATTGCATTTTGGCTTAGCTTTTACCTTCCACTACCAATGAGAGGTTCCCATGAGCCAGATGATAGGTGGTTTGAGCCTTCTCCAAATCAATCTGTCTATGGATTTCCCTTCCTCCCCTATTAATTTAGCTCCCGAATGGATATGGAGATTGATGGATTCAAGGATGGATAGATGTAGTTGATGGATTGAAGGTTGGATGAATATCAAGATGCATGGATTCAATCTCTTCTCTCATATTATTGTTGAGGGATTCCAAGCTGGACTGCTCAATAGGGATTCACTTCCCTTTCGACCCTTTGGCATACAAAAGTGAATAGAAATTTCACTTTTTAAAAAAATTTATGCCCGTGATTTTCGTAATTATGATGAACATGAGCATGTCCCATGATTGTTGGAATTCTGACAATCACGGGCATGAATTAAAAAAAGTATCCTTCTATAATCTGATAAAGAAAAATAAATCCCATAGCTTGTCAAAAATTTCATAAAAAAATGACCCCAAATGTAGTAGTGCCACAATCATCATCACTCCAACAAAGATCACCATCACAGGGATCAATTTCATCTATACAACAATATCCAATTCCCTCACCACATGATTTGATGTCGTAACATATTTCATCAAAATCATCATCTATCTAGTAGAGATCATTGTTACTGTAGGGATCAGCTACTACCATACTTGTCATTCCCACAAAATAAATTAGTATTACTATAATTAACACCACGCCAAAAAAATATTCATTGACTTTCCCATTTTCTTTTATGTTGTGAACAAATTCCAATCCAATTTAATTTATAGAGTGGAGCTGCTGCCTATTTGGAAAATTGTTGTGAAGATTATATTGAGAAATTTATAATTATGAGCGATTATGAGCTACTACCATACCTACCATTGTTATTATTACTAGCACACAACATAATTTCATCACCTTTTCTATTTTATTTTTAGAATATTTACAATTGTAACTGCATAAAGATCTAGATAGGAAATGAAGAAAAACAATGCTTGCAGAAATAAAAAATATAAAAGAGAATAGTGCTACACAAAATAATAATTCTATTGACTACATTGTGCTCAATTGATTTGATTATAAACTTAGATTTACAATGAATAGATAACTATAATGACTAAAATTATGGAGGAAATGAAAGTAGATATCAAGAGGCATGCAGAGTCAATAGGAAGTCCTTAGTTAGCCTATACAAAAATGAAGTGCATGCAACACAAACTTTACCGTAACTTATAGAAAAGACTGCCATTAGAAATCCATTATTAATAGAGAAAAACACAATTTAGGGAGAGAGAACTACATGCCATCACTGCTAGTACTATCGGTTACATGCACTAACACCCTCCCTAAGTCTAACTAAGAAGACAAAAAGAGGAAAGAGGGAAAACCCAATGGGCATAAACCCCCCCTCCCGTCCCCTCAAAATCTACAATAATAGAAATACAAAAGAAAATATTTTGTGACATAAAAATTATGGGCATTTGTCAAATCATAACCACCATAGTGCTAAATGAAGAGACTTCTCTGAAACCAAGATGAAGATCAGGATCAATCGACATGAGTTCCCCCAATGAAAGTACTTGAACAATGAACACATGGAAAACAAAGACAATACATCTACCAATCAAAGATACAAAAGATGATAACCGACATAGGCCTCCCAAACAATGAATAGATAGAAAACAAAGGAAAAAAATCTATCAATCAAGGATGCAGATGACACATGAGTTTGTATGAGTGACCCCAAATGACACTACTCAAGTATGTAAGAATAAAATGCTAGTTGAAAATATAGGTGTTAATTGTCGATAAAATTGGTCAACTATGTAACCAAGGAAGCATCGACACAAATAGTAGAAACCCCTCCATAAAAGAGAGGCATGACAGGTCCATTAACATGGTGTCACTAAAGAGGAAATGGTGGAAAGTCCCATGTGAAGAAAGCTTGACCTTAGTCAGTCTATGATGTAGAATTCAATTCAACCTCTATTGCCATGATTGTTTGACACAAGCCTCTACTTGTGGGCTTAAGAAAAATCTATAACTTCTAGTTGAAATAGTTGTATGGTGCAAGAAGAGAAAATGTTGAAACCTCCATTCTTTCAAGTTCTGATATGTTGTACCTATAATTTTTTTAAATCTCTTTCCTGGCTCCTATGCTCTAATACCACGTAGAATTTTTGTAGTTTGAGTTGCATAAAGATCTAGCGAGGAAATAAAAAAATAGTGTTTGCAGAAATTAAAAAATACAAAAGAAAACATAGCTGCACGAAATAAGAATTCTATTCATTACATTTTCCTCAATTGATTTGATTATAAAACTTAGATTTACAATGAATAAATAATCGTAATGATTGAAATTATGGAGCAAACAAAGATAGATTGTCCTTAGTTAGCTTATACAAAAAGAAGAGCATGCAACACGAACTTCATTGTAATTTGCAACAAAGACCACCATTAGTAATCCATGATCTACCTCTGTTTGGACACATTATTGTTCCAAACATTCTAATTCACAAATTTAATCAAGAAATTTGTAAATTTTTTTTGCCAGTCTTGAAGAGATCGACACATTCTATTCCTTCCTTCTCATCCTTCGGAGACTTAATTGAGAAATATGTGATGATTATGAGTGGAATCACCATTTTTTTGGACCAATCACCCCACACATTCCTTCTTCTTGGGAGATTTAATCGATATATATCTGACTAACTATCCCAAACATTCCTCCTCCTTCGTAGATTTAATTGTATAAATAGATTAAAAAACAACAAGGGAAATAGATTAATTTTATTTGTCTCGATCCATTTGGTAGCTCAATTAAATGGAGACTACATTATGGATGTAAGAGAAGCTCAACAATACATTGAGATTGTTGTAAATTACTTCTTTTAGACGTATGAAAAGGAAAGAGTTATTTAATTTATTATTATTAAATAAAGACATTGCATTTGATTTATTATTCAATTTTATTAAATGATAAAATTACATTTAAATTTTATAAGATATTCTTTGATAAAAATTTATATTAATTAAAAAGATAGATCTATATATTGTCATTAAAAAATTATGTTTAATTGAAATAATAATTTATTTTTATTTGATAACTATTTTAGAAATTTGGTATATGGGAGGACATTGGCATTTGAAAAATCATAGAAGGTTGAAGGTGGTTTTTTGTTAGAGTGTAGCTTGCAAATAAATATAAATTTAATTTTTTATTTATTTAGTTGATTTAGACTAATGTCTTTCCTTGTTCACACAACATTCTTCTAAAATAATTTATAGTGAAATGAGGAGCAATATTTTAGAGTAAGGAACATAGGTACAAGGAATTAGTTAAAATTGTGATAATGATAATAATATTAGCATTAAAAAAAGGTTAAATTTGGTTCATAATAAAACAAAACAAAAAAAAAAGAGTGTAAATATCATTTCAATGAATCATTTGATGTCTTACTCATCTCATCATATTTATAACTTTCTCATTATTATGATTCCTATTTAATTTTAAAGAAGAAATAAGATAAAGGAAATGAGTAATTATTTAAGTTTATAATATTGTTGGAGTAGAGCCATTGGTCAAACTTAAAAAAGATCAAACATCTCTTGAAAAAAAGAGTCAAATATCTTTCATCCTCATAAGCTATGAAATTTTGGAGACAATTATTAAAATTTACCTCTATTCTCACAAGGAGAGCATTAAAATCAAAATGAAAATTAACTTTATTCTTCCATTGAATGTATTAGAGAATTGATCTATGGAAATAGAATTTAGTAATCTAGAGGTTATATTATTGATCCACAAAATGAAGATATATTTTGCAGTAATGTTGAAGTTTCAAGGAAATATATTCTTAAGGTTCTAACCATTTAGACCATATGTATGCTTTGTGGATGCCATCTATATTACCTTTATTTAAATCTCCTTTGGAGAGAGAGAGAGAGAGAGAGAGAGTATTGAACCCTATAACCCAGTACATCTATGTCACCGAGCATATTCATTAGCATAATTCAAGACTCATGAAATAGTATTAATTTCTTAAATGATTTGTGTGATTATTTTGATCATAGGTGTGCCATTAAGATCAACCATTCCATTTTTTTGTGACTAGTATGTATTAAGAGGAAATAGTCCTTGCACACTGACATATCCTTATTAAGGAGAATGGTAGTTGAATAGAAGATAAATAAAAGTTTGATACAAGTATTAAATGTTGGATTACGTATGGAAAGGTGAGTAATGAGAGGGGAGGGGTGAATTAGTATTGTAAAACACTTTTAAACTATTTAAAATTTCTTCCTTAACCATTTACTAGTTACATAACTTTTTCATGCATCACATAAAACATATAAAACATAACACATAACTCATAACACATTCATTTTGGTATCACATAAATCCTTGTTAGAGGATAAAAACTGTGGTTGGGATGACACCCACAAAACTTCACTACCGTAGTAAAAATTTTGCTCAGTTAGAGATACACTAATAGCTATTTCTGATAGCTCACCCTATTAAGATTATTAACCCCGTTAAGAGTCTTAGGACCTATTACATCTACCATGCTAAAGGATTTTACAATTTTAATCTAAGAACTATACTTGGTTAAAGAATTTACAATATAAGATATGTTAGGATATGCTCGGTTAAGAGGCTTTACAATTCTGATTACTCTTTAATCAGTAACACAAACTATTCTATTAAACTTTCATCAATGATTAGAAATAGACACATGTTATCAGTGATTAGAATGTAGTTCATCATATTTGGCTTGAAATTCATACCAAATGTATGCTTCCATAAGTGGAACTATTAATCTAAGATGGATCAATCCTAACCAAATCTGTGTATATGGTCAATAATGATGCAAATAGTTCCTACATAAGATCTTAAACATTAGTTGTTGGCCCATCAAATAGAAGGAATCAAAAGTGAATTGGTATATGGATGCATTGAGCTTGTCTCAACTGATACAACTAAAATTTTGAATTTAAGCTCAAAGAAAAGAAAAAAATGTTCTTTCTAGACCAATATGAAATGGATCTTAGTAATATACATGAAGAAGGTGTTGACATTAATATTGAATTGATAGATACTATGAAACTTAATATGGTTTTGTTAAATTAGTTTGGAATATATATCAATAAGTTCTTAATTTAGAATGACTTTGTAGAAGGTTTTTTATTATTTTTCACTGGATTAGAATGGATGAACTTTAATTAAGACATGTTTACATCAAATTGGGAGTCTATGATCCTAATAGAAAATAGATCTTATTTGAATTTTGGTTCTATAATTATTAGGGCAATGACTAGCTTTGTTTTTTTTCAATAGGTACATTAGCCATTATCTAAAGAAGAAAGAACGAAACTTTACAATACAATCTACTACCAAAATCTTTATTTTGAGGAAAATAATCTCATTTATTTTGAAGAAAATAATCTCATTTCTCAAAATCCTCAATTTCCATCACGAATAGCTATACAAGTTCTCACAAATTAACAAGACATGCTCATAAGCATGCTTGATAGTCATTAAACCAGAGGCTTTGTCTCCTCACATCTCAATGATCACGTTCTCAGATGTATATTCCATAAGAAGAAGTTATTAGTGATAATTCCTTTCATTATTTAAATCTTCATTTATTCTTTCAAACCAAACACCTATCGACGTATCTCTTGCACCTCCTTTAGGTGCAAGTGCTAGTTATATAACTAGCTTATATAGTGCACCCATTTACATATGTGTAATTACTTTTAAACATGTTGAACTAGTGTAACTTAAAAATTATCTAATATAAATCTAGGTTGAAAGTGGTTTTAATCTTTTAAATTGAATTTTCTAGGTAAAGTTATTGTAGGAGATGTTTTACACTCATAATAGAGAGTCACAAACATAGATGGTGGTATTTATTATTTATTGTACTACACATAAGTGATGAAGAAGTTAACAAAAGAAAAACAACAAGTGATGAAATTTCATTCATCATACATTCAATGATATAATGATGATATATCATGTCGATTCATTTAACTTTGAATATATATCTTGAATTAATTTTAAATAAATCTTAGGCTCAAAAAGATTCAATGTTTGATATATTTTTAAAAATTTATTATGTAGATTACTTCATGAAAATTTTTTACATAGGCCTTCTACACGATCCTTTAAAATTTTATATCTTTTACCTTGAAAATGTTGTATGTATGTATGTATGTCTTACCATGGAATGTTATTTCCCATGTAGATTCAGTTGTAGGCCAAGGGACATATTTCAAATAATTCAAAATCATTCAAAATGAGATTCATTTTATTGATTATCAACCAAACAACACAATATATCAACATAGCCACCTAGTAATTTCTATCACCCTAGTAATTAACTAGTGTCCTGGCTGAATGTAATTTATATTTTGTAAACAAGTTTGACAAAAAACTTTATATAGTTGATATTATATATACATATACATTTCCAAAGAGATTCAATTTATTTTAATTTTTTGGTGCTTATGATCTATTTAGTATACAATTGAAATATTGAAGAATCATGCAATGAGTTTTTTTTAAGAATTCATGTGTTTCACCAAATAAGAATCAATACCAAGGTAAGTTAGAATGAATTATTTATTATATCATCTCTAAATTATCTCACTCGGAGGCAACAACTATTTGAATCACCAACATTCCATTGAGTTGGAAGATATTTTTGGAAATAAATATACCTTTCTCAAGAAGACTAAACACTACCAAAGACTAGTTACCTAAATCTCACTAACCTTTTGGTTAGACTAGGTTAACTAGGATAAGTGGATCAATCTACGAGTACACTGTGGTTGGGTGTCCTATTTGAAATCTAGGTTCCAAGGAAAAAGAGACTACAAGGTAAGCCAAATGATTCACTGGTAAGATTGTACATTTCTAAAATTTATAAATTCTTACTTGTTATCTTCATGGAGTTCATTTGGTTGGTCGTTATCTCAAAACTAAGAATGTAAAGTGAATACTTATAGTGATCGATGGTTACAATGTTTCCTATGAAAAAATTTACTCTATTTTATATTAAATATTTTCTTTTTGTTTTAAATCACTTGTAATAATAACTTATTTTTGTGTCAAATCCATGCAATGGATTAAGTAAAATCTCTCATTATTTCTATATTCATCATTTATCATAGGTAGAAAATTCCATTCAAGCTCTAATGTCTTAAAAATTATTCAACCATTCTTACCTTCTATCCACTGCTTAATAATACTTTACAAGAGGTAGATGAGGGGAAATGGGGTGGAGGAGAAGTTTCTCTTTGCATTGGTCTACTACTAGTTGATGCTATCACAATGGAATTTTTGGAAATGTTTCTTTCTTTATTAATCCCTTGAACCAAATGAAAAGGTTCTCCTAGTGATGGACTATGCAATAAAAAACTTCATTAATCTTGAAATGGAAGCTCAAATTGAGCCCAACTTTCCCCAAGTGAGAAAATAAGTGGTTTGTATGAGGAAGGAAAGAACCATTAGGTCTTTTATTGATGAATCATGCGAGATTTAAAATTCTTGAGGAATACCTTTGTCAACTTAAGAACCATCTAATTTGAGTTGATATATAGTGCTCATCAATTAGGATGTAGGGTTGTGTATGAAATAATTCCCAAGATGAGTTCTCATTATTTTTAATGAAAAAGAAATCATGTTGAATATAATGCATTGTAAATTTTCTCATGGATTCTATTGAATAATAAAATTTGGAATAGATAGGACTAAATCAAATTTTAAGGTAACAAGTGGCCACTTGAATATCTATCCTTCTTGAGTTAATATTTCTATTTATCATAGGTAACTGAAAGGATATGTTACTGTTATTGTAATTAAATATTCATTAATCATACTTTACTTAAGATTACTTAGGATAATGCATTACACAATAGTTCGTATATTAGACACCTATAAGTTTGCATCTTATTCATGCACATGGTGTAGGAGAAATTCCACTTTAGGATGTGATCTAGTTTTTATGACATTCCACTTTATGTGTGAGATCCACCTTTAGTGTATTTATCACATTATCATCCTCTACATGTTGTACATACTTTATTTCACAATGGAGGATGATCCACCTTTGGTGGACAAGTGATCCACCTAGTGTGGGTGATAGGTTATCTCTTGCTTATCTTCTAATTGTCATGCCTTTCCTATATATGTATGCACATCTACATTGTAATTGACTCAAGTTGATTCATTATTCTTGATTCAATTCATCATATTCATGAAAATACAATTTATTTTTATCATATAATTTTGTCTCTTGTGCTATTCATTAGGCTTCTCGATCTTGGCATATTACCACTTGTAAGAAAATTATTTCATTGCATAAAAGAAATTCTTACATGGTATCAGAGTCATTGGAGCATCCTTGATTAGCCTATTTGGAGAGATTTTGGTGTGCTTGAAGGAGAAAAATTTGTAACTATGAATACCAATGATCTTTAAGTGTATCATATGCCAAATTTGAGTTCACCATTACATTTAGGAGGCTATTCTGATAAAATTTTACTATAAGTTTTTCCAATTACACTTTACTTAAGCTTACTTAGGATAATGCATTACATAGCAGCTTGCATATTAGACAACTAGGAGTTTTCATCTCATTCTTGTATATGGTGTAGGGTAAATTCCAATTTAGGTAGTGTTCTAGTTGTTATCACATTCCAATTTATGTGAGAGATCCACCTTTAGTGCATTTATCCCATTATCATCATCTACATGTTGTACATACTTTATTGCATAATTAAATATGATCAACCTTTGGTGGGAATGTGATTCCACCTAGTGTGGGTGATAGGTTCTCTTTCTTATCTCCTAGTTATCATGTATTGCCTATATATGCAAACACTTCTACATTGTAAGTGACTCCAATTGATTCATTATTCTTGGTTCAGTTAATCATATTGGTGGGAATACAATTTATTCTAATCATATCATTTTGTTTCCTGTGCTATTCATTGGGCTTGCCTTAGGAAAATTCTTCCATTGTATCAAAGAAATTCTTATAGTTATCATAATAGTGCTTATATCATTCTAAAATCCAATCTTCTTTTTTCAACTTGAAAAGAAAACCTAATGCCAAAAATGATTCATGATCATAACAAGTATATTAATAACATAAAAATAATAATCTCCATTTTTTTTAGTGTAGATTTTTTGTCCACAACAAACTTTATATATCCAAACTCTAGTGAAATTAGTTTTTCCATAGTGGAATTAAAAATTCCTATCTACTCTCTCATCTCATCATCTATTGATAATAAAATCATGGGAAAAAGCATGTCAAACTCTTCCTACCGTTCTCCAAAATCTTTCAATTTTATTCGATCAATTAGAATATCAAAAATAGACTAATATTGGAGAATATAAAAAATAATCAATCCTGAATCTAATTGAATGCTCCTTATTTTCAAAAAATAAATAAATGTCAATGGCCATATTTCTCTAGGCTCTAGAGATTGGGGAGCATCTGGACTGTACTATGTAACTAGATAGAGAGTTGACAAAGTGTGTTGTTTTGGTTGCCATGATGAACTACAACTGATTTAGAACCTAATTGAAGATCTGTGATTAGAGATCACTAAGTTTCTGATTAGATATGTAATATGATTAAATCAGTAATATGTTGTCATTGATGTCAACTAGTTTGACAACACTTATCTTGTAAGTTACAATACCTAAACATCTATAGAAAAGGAGTAAAAGAGATGAAGAACATAAATATCTACATGAGGAAGATGTATATGATAGATGAGGATAAGGAATACATTGGGTAACTTGTTGATGAGTCTATGACCCTATGTTATTGACTTGATTATGTTTCATTCATCTATGATGAGGAAAAGAGCTAAAAGACACAAGGTAGTGTGGTCGATTGATGAAGCATCATAGTATACACCAATTAGTGTAGTGTATACTAAGCACAGTATAAACTAAGCTTGTGTTCACCGACCCATTTCTTTGTTAACCGAGCAGGAGAAAGGAACTAAATGATTAGTTTAGCTGAAAAGGATTGATGAGCTGGAAAGTACCTCGTGATAGGAGATGGAGATAAAGTTTGTTATGAAGATCAACGGTAGCATAATTTAAGGAAGATCTAAAGGATGGAATTAAAACATGTTACTAACACATCAGCCAAGAAAGGTTTAAGCAGAAAAATGGATGAAGGAGAATAAGTGGCAAAATCTTATGGAGGAGAAGAAAATGATTTACTTGTCTATTTAAGAGACTAGGGTTTCATTATGAAACTTATGCCAGAAGAAGGAGACTGTAGAATTATTGCATGAACAAGCTTCACGTATGCCTGATCAAATTGGTTAAGGAGAACCAAACTGTAGAGCTAACCAAGTGTCAGAAAGATATTACCGAGCGACATTAAGTCATTGATTATTGTTGATACAGAATTGATATATTGATCATAGGATTTGAATGAGCTTAACATAGATTTGATAATCTGCAATTGAAGTTGTATTGTAATCAGATCACCTACTGTTACATTTTAACCATTGTAAATAGATAAATCTCTTAACCGAGTGGACTTGAAAGTCTTGTAATGTCATTCATAGAATGTACATTTGTTATCCTGTCAACCCCATAGTGAATGTTGGTTGGACGATAACGGTTGGTCTAAAATTCTCTAACAAGGTCACACCTCACAATGTGTTTGTAACCTTTAATAGGGTTGGATCTTCACCGACCTCACTTCAGAAGAGTGAACAATTTTTGGGTTGCCGGTCCCAGGTGGTTTTTCCCTTCACAAGGTTTCCATGGTAAATATTTTGTGTTATGTGTTCATTGTGGTGATTATTTGTTATCATACTTTACATATTGCATGTTGGATTTGATTGGTAATCATTATTTGTTATTGACTAGTAATCGGTAAAAGCATAGACAATATAGTATTTTATGTGACCAAGCTGCAGAAGTTTGAGTAAATTGTTTTGGATTATACATTTTGATTTGGGACTATGGATAACTTGTGTTGTTTTGGTTTCCATCCATCATACATAATATTTTAAAAAGGTATGTTATCTTTACATTTCTATAGGGCCTACAACAATTATTGATAGATAGCATACACATATTTTAGTTTTCCCTTTATCCTTGCAAGTCTACATTGTAGAACATTGCATAACGCATCCAAAACCTTATCTTTGATCATAAACCTTTAATTTACCAAGCTTCTTCTAATACTTCAATTCTTTTAGAATATTGTTCTAATTTTTCCTTATCATCAATAGATGTAGTAGTACCTACATCAGTAGGTGTAGCAGTGCATGCATTAGTAGATAATTTACTAAAAATAATATTAGATTAAATAGTCAGAGGATTATATTGCATGAAGAAATGATGTGGTTCAACCTCACATTTTCCATGTATAAATAAGTATATATCCTTATAAGAACCCTAATGATGTTCTCACTTAAGAAGACCAAGGCATGACTTGATTGTAATTTCAAAAAGAATAAAAGGACTCTAGAGAGGAGCTAAATCCTAATTATTCTTTAACTTCATGAGTAGCATAAATCATGTAATGAAAAAATGTGTCATTGTTAGAATCCATTTTCTTTATGCTCTCTATTAATAGGATTCTTAATGTTGACTAGTTGTTAGATCTAGAAAGGTTAAAGTATATGTATGTAAATTTTTTGTTTATGATTTTTTCATGCTATCATCTTTTGTCTTATGTTGCAATAAATCTCCTTTACCATATTGTTAGTATGAAATTTGATATTTTTTTCCTACATGGGAGGTTTCCCCACATCCTAGCCCAATGACCAACCACCCATATCTTGGGTACCTATGTGAGCTAGGGAAAGAATAATCTCCCCATGGGTGAGATCATATTCCTACAAGTTGTCTCACCTCTTAAATATGAGAATAGATTTGAACCCGACACCATGGCCCAGAACTACTTACAACCTCAAGCCAAGTCTGCTACTCGTGGAGGCTAGTATGAGATTTGATGTCACACTGATGTTCTCTTCACATGCCTTACCTTGGTAACTTATGAGTCACATAAAGTTGCTATTCCATGATTTGTAAGTGTTTTGTGTGATTTACATATCCCTTAGCATAATATATCTTATTATTCCTTGAGTCATGTACTCTCTTTCATTCAAATTATTTCCTTTCTTGTGTATTTTTTGTTGGAAAGTTGTCTATACTAAAGTATAAGACTTGATATAGTGTTGTCATTATGGCAACAAAGTCATACAATAGTTTGGAGTTAGCGCACTTAGTGTAAAGATCATAATTCAGTTAAGTGTTGAAGACTGGACAGTGTACAAAGTTCCTACAGCTTAGAGCATCAGTGCACATGTGTACAGATGAATTAAGGTATGCACCTTGGAAGTTAAGGTTGTTAGACTATACTTATGCTTAGTCTATGAGCACATAAGTAGATATGAAAAGATGTAAAAGTTACAGTCAGTTGAAGTTGCACAGCTAGTGTGTGCCAGTAGCCAAGAGGGCATGGAGCCGACAGTTAGCTTTTTGGTTTGCGATTATAATAGAATGTTGTAAAGGCTATGTGCCCATTGTATTTAGGTTGACCACTTATGTATATGTATTATTGTAAGTATGCTTAAGCCAATTCATTTAGAAGCATTATTTGTAATTAGTTATAGGGCTGACCTATTTATGTATTTTGTATAAGCACATAAATATAAGGTGCGTCCATTGTATTTGGTATGGAAGAAGAAAAAGATTTTTGTTAAGCATAGCAGAGGTATGTGAAGTTAGTATAAGATGTATTAGAGCTTTGCTAGAGGTCAAAGCATCAGTGCACCAAAGGAATTGATCTGACAAGCAGTGTCACAGTGAATAGTTCACCTATAGATATAGTGTGTATCTGATTCAGAAGGTTGTAGCCTTCATCATTTGAGTAGTGAGCTCTAGGATAGTGAGTCCACTCCCCTAATAGGGATCATTGTAAAAGACTCCTAACAGGGTTTGAACCTTAACAAGGTCTACTATACTTAAAGCATTGTAAAGCTACTCCTAATAGGGTAAAAGATCTTCTAACAAGGATCACAAAACACTAGTGCAGATTATTAGTGGGTATCAAGTCCCACCATAGTTTTTACCTATTTGGGTTTCCCCATAACCATATTGGTGTCATGTGTTGATTTCATGTTTCATGTTTATGTGAATGTTTAATCCAGTTCTTAAGCATTTATGTTTTGTATAAAGATTAAAGTAAAAAGGTTAAATTATAGTGAACATTGATTCACCCCCCCCCCTCTCAGTGTTCCCATTCCTAAAAATTGGTATCAGAGCTCTGGTCCTTAGCAAATAAGTTTCACCACTTGAGGAGATCATGGACAAAGCAGATATGAAACATCTGAAGAAAAATCTTGAAGCCGCTCTTGAAGATCTGGACAATTCAGAAAGAGAAATTGGAGAACTAAAAGAAAAAGTCAGTGATGCTCAATTAGTTATCAAGAGACTAAGAAAGGACTTGAAAGGATGCTCTAATAGTGAACTTGAAGAAAAAGTCAAGAAGTTGAGTGAAGAAAATGCATCCTTGTTAAGTCAGCTTGAAGAATTTGATGACAAACTGATGAACAATCAAGATGTCTACAATGAATAGGTCAAGGAGAACCTTCAACTCAATGAAGAACTAAGGGAAGCTAACTTAGAAATCTTGGAGCTAAAGAATATCAAAGAAATCTTGGAATCTAAATTGAAGAATTCAAAGGATCACATTGACAAATTACACACTAGTGCTGAGTTGGTAGAATCATAGTTGTATGCAAGAAGAATCAAAGGAGACACTAGCTGCATTGGATACAATGAAGCACAAAATTAGATTGACAATATATGAGAAAGAAAGGATTTACAAAAGAACTCTACTAATGATAAGAAGATTGAAGATAAAACCAAAAACAATAGTGGTCCTCCTAAGAATGAGTGCAAGCAAGTACAACACACATGTTTTTCTTGTAACAAGCATGGACATATTGCAAGAAACTATACAAAGGTAAACCTTTTAATGGCTATTGTTATTCATGCAATAGATTTGGTCATAAAGCTATGAATTACAAGACTAGTAAGAAGAATAGGACTCAACAAGATCAAAGAAATCAGAATTAGACAAATGTTAGAAGTTCTCAGAATGTTACATGTCAGATATGTAACTATAATGGTCACTCAGCTAGAACATGTAGAATGGTGACTCATGTCAATGTGCTAAGGAATAATAGACCTCCAGTCATTTTTCACTCTTGTAACAAGGTTGGCCATATCTCAAGGTTCTGTAATTCAAGGACACAAGGTTAGGAAAGCCCTAAAAAGATTGAAGAACCAGTTTTGGATCCTGAAGCAGAAGTCAAGTTTGTGAAAGCCTCAGAGGATGCAACCTTGATTTGGTCAGAAGAAAAGAAGGACAAAGATAATGAGAATGTATTGGATGCATCCCTAGTGGATGCACCCTCTACATCTACATGAATGGCCCTTAGGGTCATAGGGGGAGCTAATTTAGCTCTAGACCCCTGTGTGGCTGGTATACTCATCCTCAGAGTACGTGCCTTTGGACTTAAGCTTTTGGAGTGTATAGGAACCTTTGTGAAAGAGTGCACATGCTGATTGTTAGCAGAGATCAAGTTTGAAATTTTGAAGTGACAACCTAGTTTACGCGACGTGCATTAATGGTGAATTTTTCACTTTAAAGTACACATAAGTCATTTGATTGCTCATTGCATTCAAATTCAAAGTGATATAGAGAAGAAAGAGCCTTGGAAGTTGTTGTGAAGTCTTGGAGATTGAATCTATCAAAGATTTTCTCCAATTATTAGTGCATTTGATTGGTTGCAGTAACCCTAGCTCGTTGCGTCGATTCGAAAGCTGTCAGATCATCTCTGAGTTTAGTTGGAAAGCATTTAACAAGTAAGTCATGGCCACTCCCATAGTTTTTGATGTTGCTAAAAAGAAGAGATACATTTTCAAGAGGCACCCATTTAAATCAACCCTAGATGATTTAGAGGGAGCATTCTCCTGCATGCTGATGGGCGTCATGCATGTAGAAGACATAAGGGCTTACATCTATTGTAAGAAGGAACTTGTTGGACTAGATAGGTTAAGGGTGCACATGGACACAATGTTGAAACCCGACAAAACATTCATGGATGAATACACCAAATGGAATGGTCACCCCATTGTTGAGTATGCTACGACATATGAATTCTATGAGACAGAATGGATAAAGATCTTATTGAGCAGAATCCATGATGATTTGTTTTGGATTGGAGATGTTCCAATTAGAATCACAAATGACCTAATTAATGAGATGACAGGTCTTTCTAGGACAGCCGTCATCCTTCCAGTGGGCAAGGATATCAGAAAGATGGTTGAACAAGTATGTAAATCTAGAAGTGATAGGTGTGGCATGACTATTGAGCCTATAGAGAAAGAAGACATCAAATTGATGTCAATGATACTAGGTTATAGATTTCATCACACCAAAAGGATGAATAGTGTGTCTACAGGCACTATTCTAGCAGCCATCCGACTTGTGCAAGAAGATGGTGAGTTCAACTTGTGTGAGATCTTGCACGCATAGTTGATAGACAACATCAAAGGTATCAAACATGAAAAAACCAAGATATTCAGGTTTGGGTCCCTAATCATCTATATGTACCTTCATATAGTTATTAAAGTATTAGACTTGTATCTAGACAAGTCCATTCCAACCATGCCAGAGATATCAAACAAGGCATGCACTGAGAGCACCTTAAGAGACTATATAACCTTGGAATTGAAGACCTTCAGAGAAAGAATGTAGATGAGGTACATGATTCCTGAGAATATTGCGGAGAAGTATAAAGACACAATATGCTTTATGGTGGAGATAGACACTACATGTATGGAAGCTATTGAGCCTAGAACTAAGTGGATTCATCCACTTGGGTATGAAGTAGAGGAACAAGCTCTTGAATCCTATGCATAGGTATTGCTATTAGACCCTAAAGATGATAATGAACCTAGGTGGGGAACCTATGGAGAAAAGACTAGAGAAGTTGATGCTAAACCGAACAGTGCTGCAACAAAAAGAAAGGTTGCAAAGGTCACATCTGAAATCTTGAGAATACATGGTGTATCTCAAGCAGACCTTGATAAAGAAAGGGATGAAAAGATTTCCCTAGAATTGAAAGGTGCAGTAGCAGAGGAAGAATAAGAAGATCCTAAGCTGAAGAAGATAAAAACTGAATCAGATGACAGTCAGAAGGGTAAAGAAGATAATACTCCTTCTGCACCCAAAGATACTCCTCTGGATTATAAGCCTATATTAAAAAGGAAGAAAGAAGCTAGTACTAGTCATCCATCCTTGCGAGCACTAAGGAGAAAGAAAAACATTCAAGCACCTCCTAAGGCAACATTCAAACCTAGTCTTAAAGTTTTAAATGCAAGAATTGTTGATGAGGGTATAATTGATCAAGTAGGGAAGTTCTATGAATCTTATAGTGACATTGACAAATCATAAATTCATAATATGATTGTCAAACACATGATCAAGTTCAAGAAGATAGTCCTTGAGTTAAAAAAAAAAATTCTAGATAAAGTATGGGATATATTAGAAAATTTAAAGAGATAAGGAAATGAAGAAGATCTAAGGATTAGAGAAAAAGTATTAGAAGATACTCTACTGTATTTTCTAAAGAAGAAGTGGCACTGATATTGAATTTGGTGAAGCCTCACCTAAGGAAAAATATGAGAACTCTTTGTATCATGAACAAAGACTATGAGCTAATTACGAAGGAAATAGAAAAGGCTTTTGAGAAGGTGTTATTAGAACAACAGATAAAACCACTTACTACGCCCATCTCTCATGCACCCAATAAGGAAGATAAAGTGGTAGAGCCCACTAATGTACCGATGACAAGTCCTCAAGACTCAGCACCCATAGGAAAAACTCAAACAGAGGCAAACAAGTCTGTATTGATGATAGGATCACACAAAGACAACTATTATCATATATAACATGGAAATATCCATGGCGGCTATTGATAAGGATTTGGAAAAATTTGAGGAAGCATTTGTCAGCACTGAGGAAGCTAAATTCCTATGCAGTAGTACACCTCCCATTCAAAAAGAAGAAGTACTCATAGAAGATGTTTCTGATGAGAAAGAAGAAGAGAAGAAAGAAGGAGAAAAGGAAAAAGAAAGAAAAGATGAAACTATTGTTAAACTAGTCATAGTAAAACAAGAAGTGGTGATGGACAACACTCCCATCACTCCCTCCTCTGCATTGTTGTCAAGTTTGACACTAGACACAAGAAGGTTGGACTCCTAGAAAGAAGAAGACCTGATTAAGTTCAGTGTCCTGGCTATGGAGAAAGAAAAGGAGAAGCAAGTCATGAGAAATCCTCTCCTGGTAGAATCAGTGAATATCTTGAACAGTTTGTTGCTTGAAGATAAGAAAGTGCAAAATGTACTTTTAGTTAATGATGTGAGCACAATCATCTGACAGTTCAAAGTCAAATTTTCTAGCTTAGAAGAATCTACGACCATAGTGGTAGAAGAGAAATACTTGAAGAAGAGACTCAATGAACTAATGAGAAACTTCACACTTGACTTAAGTTCACTTAAGTCTGGTCAGGCATCCTTGAAGGAATTTGTAGATCAAGGAAGGAAAGTCATTATAGAATCCATGGATTAGGATAAGTTCATTGATGACCATCTTAAGAAGATCAAAGATGCAGAGGCAATGATTGAAAAGGTGAAGAATTCAATGCTAGAAACATCCACTGATGTAAACATGTGCAACAATGTCTATCAAGGTTAGTTGGACATAATTGAGAAGGTACAAAAAGAAATGGAGAAGATAAGGTCTAGACAGACTCAGTTGAGGAATGCTCCTGCGCCCTCACTAGACATTCTCAGTCAGAACATAAAGGAGATTGATGCAACCATGATAACCTATGAGCAAGGTTCAAGCATAGAATTGGAGAAGATGGAGAAGCTTCAATATGCATTATGCCCCCATCTGCAGATAGTCAATTCTTTGATAACCTTTTGGAAGAAGGAGATCCATAACCTCAAGATTGCATATCCAGATGTTTTCCCTCAATAAGTATGTATAGATACATTTTTTGATGCACCTTTGTCATTAATGTCAAAGGGGGAGTTGTGTATAGAATATGGAGTACACATATGTATAGGGAGATATAAGATTATGTATAAAGATGTATAGAAGACAAAAGTTTTTTGTAAAAGAACAGTTAGAGACTTGGCCATATTCCTTTGTTGCCATCAATGACAAAGGGGGAGATTATTGGCAAGTTGTATGTACTAAAGTATATGACTTGATATAGTGTTGTCATTATGGCAACAAAGTCATATAGTAGTTTGGAGTCAGCACACTTAGTGTAAAGATTAGAATTCAATTAAGTGTTGAAGATTGGACAGTGTACAGAGTTCCTACAGCTTAGAGCATCAGCGCACGTGTGTACAGATGAATTAAGGTATGCACCTTGGAAGTTAAGGTTGTTAGACTATACTTATCCTTAGTCTATGAGTGCATAAGTAGATATGCAAAGATGTAAAAGTTACAGTCAATTGAAGTTGCACAGCCAGTGTGTGCTAGCAGCGAACATAGCATGGAGCTGACAGTTAGCTTTTTGTTTTGCGATTATAATATAATGTTGTAAAGGCTATGCACCCATTGTATTTAGGTTTCTGACTTATGTATATGTATTATTGTAAGCACGCTTAAGCCAATTCATTTGGAAGCATTATTTGTAATTAGTTATAGAGCCGACCTATTTATGTATTTTGTATAAGCACATAAATATAAGGTGCACCCATTGTATTTGGTATGGAAGCAGAAAAAGAGTTGTGTTAAGCAGAGAAAAGGTATGCGAAGTCAAAATAAGATGTATTAGATATTTTCTAGAGGTCAAAGCATCAGTGCACCAAAGGAACTGATCTAACAAGGAGTGTCACAGTGAATAGCTCACCTGCAGATATAGTGTGTATCTAATTTAGAAGGTTGTAGCCTTCATCATTTGAGTAGTGAGCTCTAAGATAGTGAGTCCACTCCCCTAATAGGGATCATAGTAAAAGACTCCTAATAGGGTCTAACCCTTAACAAGGTCTACTATACTTAAAGCATTGTAAAGCTACTCCTACTAGGGTAAATGATCTTCTAACAAGGATCACAAAACACTAGTACAGATTATTAGTGGGTATCAAGTCCCACCGGGGTTTTTACCTATTTGGGTTTCCCCATAACCATATTGGTGTCATGTGTTGATTTCATGTTTCATGTTTATGTGAATGTTTAATTTGGTTCTTAAGCATTTATGTTCTATATAAAGATTAAAGTAAAAAGGTTAAAATATAGTGAACACTGATTCACCCCCTCCTCTCAGTGTTCCCATTCCTAACAATTTTATGTATTCTCTACTTGAGAAAACCAATTATGACTCAATTCTTCCATTTTATTATTTATTTTAATTTTGTTACATGTTTTGGGATGACATATATAATATTAAGACACTTTTCAAATCTAAGGCCTCTTTCATTTTGTTGACTCAAGATTTCCTTTGTTTAGTTTCTTGGTATTTTTATCCTTCACGTATATTTTATTTATGTTCACGCGCGCGCACACACAGAGAGATGCACACTTGCATTAGTGTTTTCATTTATGATATTTTGAGATAGTGGTTTTGTAGGTTTATTTTTAAAAATGGCATTTCCTTACATACATTTTTTTTTGTTTAATGTATTTTTTTTGTAAGTTCTTAGTCTTGGAAAATAACTATTTGAAGTGTATTTGGGAAAAATATAATACTCAAATTTGTATACTTGTATAATCTTGCACTATGATTTCTCTCTTTGGTCTCCATTACTTAGTGTTTCCCTAGGTTCAATTTATCTCTTGCATCAGTACTTTCTCCTCCCATGGTCCAAAGATATTTTATCTCACAAATATCCTAGTTCTTTTATATGTTGGCTTGTCATGTTGTGAGTATTTATACAAACTATTGCACTTCACTCTCTTGGGGATGTTTTTTTGTGATTTTTCTTTTCTTTTACTCTTCTTTATTATATTTTTTTAATTTTTCATCTCTAGAATATACATCTCATATTTCTCTTTCATATACATAGGGATAATGGTAGAGACACTTATGATTGTTCTATCATTTAATTTACTATTCTCGATTCTATATGCAATTAGGATTAATATGACACACAAACACACCTAATTTATATTTGACTATTTTTAGATATTGATATATCATATTTGAGGTTTATTATTTTGAAGAAGTCTCAACTAGTCACTAGTACATTTGAGGCCAAATTTTGATGACCATTTGTTATATTTTCAATGACAATTCATCGAAACTATGACACATCTATCCGTCGGCATTTTTGCATTGGAAATGGTGATGTAAGTGATAACCATCGGTATTTCGACATCACTACCTGTCGGAATTGGCCACATAAATAACAATTTTACTATGGGACCGATCTGTCAAAAAATTCTTCTTACGACATTTCGTTGGTTGGAAAGGTGAAAAATATTTAGTAGATCTCCGATAGGAGTACCTGTTAGAGGTATAGTCATCCCGTCACACCAATCTATTGGATTGGGGTCCCACCGATGGTTACCTGTGGAATATCTGATGATAGGTAATCAAGTTCTGACACAAGTAGCCACCAGAGAAATAGCTCTTTTGTCGAAAAAGGATTACTACCTATCAAAAAAATGACAAATTAGCATAGTAAAAATAACAAATCTCAAGAGACCATCATAGTTGGTCTCTATCTTTGGTCCATATAATGAAAAAACATTTTACATTTCGTTAGATCATCAAATGAGGGGATTTGAAAGAATTTTATAGAATATTTTCATGATAACGTATATTATTTAAGTTGACGTTGCACAAATTTATCGACTCCACGCACTTGTATACTATGAGCACAGCCATAAAGAAGCATGTCCTCCCATGGCCTACATTACTCAAGCCACAGGAGGGGATGCTTGTTTATGGCTGTGCTTGATGTATATAAGTGTGTGAAGTACATAAATTCATTCACTATCAAACTAAAATAATATACGTTATACATGAAAATATCATCCATTAAATTCTTTCAAATCACCGCATTTGATGAGCTGATGAAATGTAAAATGTTTTTTTCAGTTTATGGACCAAGGATGGAGACCAACTATGATGGTCTCTTGCGTTCTGCTATCTTTAGTCCTAGCTACTGGGTAAGGGCTCGAAGACTTATACCTATTGATCATTGAGAATAATCATTGCCTTGCCTTTATGTACACTGCACAGTATCCAATATAAGAGAAGGCAGAAAATATGAATGGATAAAAGAAATGAAAGATACAATAAAATTATCTTGTTGTTTACCTTCTCATAATTGATCCCAGTCTCGCAAAAGTAATTTTATACGATCAATAGCACATTTCATGCATGGATGAGAAACAATATCCAAAGTTTCTAGATTCTGAGAAGAGGTATGAGTGGAGGCCAAAAAAGGGATATTTGTGAAGGTTTTATAGGTGTAGTACTGAATCATCATCTTTGCATTGGTACTCAATCTGGAAACCCTCTCTAGAAAATCTCCACATCTATTAAATCTCCACAAAAATCCCTTCTAGACTCCACTGCATATACGTCTTCTCAGTATCTAAAAACTCTCCAGCATTGATTCCCATCATTTTTCACCATCTCCGTGGACTGAGAATTTAAATTATTGAGCTTCTCTTTGTTTCGAGAATAGTTTAACATTCTATACTTAACAGGGCCAACCACATGAAGGTGGAAGCTCATCTAGCCCCTCCTAGGAGCCTCTTATGACCCTTTATGACATTTTAAGACCTCTAAGATGTGTATTCTTAGGGGTTGTAAAGGGTCATAAAGGGTCCTGGGACACAACAGCTGAGAAACATAAATGTAGGCATCATGGTCACAAGTTTTTAGAGACAACATAAGTGAGTGGTATACCTAGACAATGCAAAGTAACCACTACTCCTTTGGATCCAGAGGAGTAGTAGTTGCTTTGCATCGTCTGGGTATACAACTCAATTATGTTGTCTCCAAAAAATTGTGACCATGATGCCTACATTTATGTTTCTCAACTGTTGTGATATCTACATTTATGTTTCTCAGTTGTCATACATGTTTATGTGCATTTTTTTTATGTGTTTGGGAAGACATATTTCTAGCCTGGGCCTGGATCCTATAGCAATTAGCTTCATTACAATGAAGTAGATGATAGATGATCAATTAGCTTCCCAAGAAAAATCCCATAAATAAACTATGCATACCCCAATTCTTGTGGCCTCTGTGCATACCCAAAGGATAAATTTAAAACACAAGGGTAAGGCTTAAAGATCTATCTAGTGATGCAAAATTAACTTCTTTAAGCCTTACCCTTTTTGTTTCAAATATATCCTTCAAGTATGCACAAAGGGCATAGGAATTGGGGGTACACACAACTCATTTATGAGATTTTTCTTGGAAGCTAATTTCTTAGATCTCATTTGCTTCATTTATTATCAAGCTAATTGTCAAAGGATCCAAGCCCAATCTAGCAAGATGTCTTCCCATTCTGTTTAAGCCATATTCCTTATTCTTGTCAAACTTCCTTGGTACTGTAGGTGTGCTCTCTGCAATACTCTTCTTCAATTTATGTTCGATGATAAGAATCTTCTTCTTCTTCCTAATTGCAGCTAGAGCTTCCTTTTCATCAGGACTCAACTCCACTTCCCCCTTCTCATCATCCTCATCACCCTCAGATGCCATCCTAAGCCCTTCTTCCCTCTCCAGTTCTTCAAGCCTTTGCAAGATATCTGGATCAATAAAGTCTGCAACATTGCATCCATCCATGATCTCAGGAATATCATCTTCTTTCCACTCTTCATTTGCCAAAATATAATGCTTCTTCAAGATTTTAGTCTCTAGTGGTTTCAAATCAATCTTATTACAAACTACAATAAGAGGCTTATTGGAAAATAGAGGTTTTATGCTGTGAAACAAAGCTGCCTGTTGTGCAATACTATAACCACAGGACCCGAAAACATCAAGGAAAAATAAAACAACCACCTTCAAATGAGCCAAGGTAATAATATTGAGCATCTCTATGGTGTTCCTATCCTCCAAGGGGTGGTCCAAAATACCAAGGGTATCAATAGGCTAAATAGCTTCAGACTGTCATGGAGGCCTAATGGCTCTACCTTGTAACCCACAACATAAAGCACAGTGCTCAAAACAAAGTACATGTCCATATTGTAGAAATGGAAAAGAAACAACAAGAAAACAAATCAAAAAAATAAAAAAGAAAATATTGCAATTAAATAATCACCAACAACGATACACATAATACCTTTGTATGCAGCCCATATTTAACATTTCAAATGCAAGAATGAAAGAAAACATGGAACTAAACCCACAGTTCATAGGCCCATAGAGGGACATTTATCATAGTCATAGAAATATTATTATTTTTAAATGGAATACACCAAGGAGTACCATCAGAAATATTGACCATTTACAATCATGAACAGTGAATAATCAAATAGCTCATTTTTTTTATCAACATGTGTAGTCTCTGTGTATATGAAAAATGAATGAAATATCAAGCTGAAATAAAATAGTGAACAAAAATTCAAATTCAAGGCTTAATTTATCAAGAGCAACAAACATTAGGACAAAAGAAAAATCATTAAGACTAGAAAAATCATTAGGACTATAGAAAAATCATGAAGAATAGAAAATCAAGTCTAGAAAAATTATTACGACTATAGAAAAATCATTTAGACTAGAAAATCAAGTTCTAGAAATGGACGGTTCTGATGCTTTGCCATTACAACAATTGAGCAATCATCATTTGGTACTTCTTGGTGTATTCCATTTAAGTTTTTCAAATTCCATGTTTATGTGCATGTTCTTTATGTTTTTGGCTTCTCTCCCTCACAAGGGATATGTCGATAGGTAATTGATTTGAAATCATAATGATTTGACAGTCTTTTTTAGGATAGGTGTAATCATCTTGCCAACCTTAATTAGAAACATTTGTGATATATGTCAAGTACTTATAATCAGTATGCTCAACAAATAGAGACTTAGCAGTAAAAGCATGTCCTTTGGTTTAATAGTTTACTTATAATCAGTATGTCCTTTGATTTACTAGTTTAATCTGGTTTAAGAATGGTTTGTTTCATGTTTGAATGTACCATTGAATGAAGCTTGGCTATATTAAGTACAATCTTAAGACTCGTGACTCTGAATGTTCATTAAAGCTTAGACAAATCTGAATGTTCATCAGCTATGCATATAAGTGTTGATCATAGAAGGTATATGCACATGTGAAAAACATGCATATTTGACCAAGCAATACTGGGAGCTAGACCCAATATAAAATAGATTTGTGGTGATTTCCACAATAATACATGTGTTTTTGGGTAAGCTCCCAATAGCACTTAGGAAAATATGCATGTTCATCACCTGTGCATATGAAGTGGCTCTAATGGAAGATACAATCACTAAATTTTGGATAATCCTTATTTTGTTCTGGGTTGATATTGTCAGATATGGTCTTTCTTGAATGGAATGACTCGTTACTTGTACATTGACTAGAATGTTGGTGGAAGAAGGATGATTTGTTTACAACCATTTTTTCAACTCTAATTTTCTCAACACAAAGGGACATTTATCATAGCCATAGAAACATGATTATTTTAAAATGGAATACACCAAGGAGTACCATTAGAAATATTGATCATTTATGATCATGAATAGTTAACCTAAATCAAATAGCTCATTTTTTTATCAACATGTGTAGTCTCTTTGTGTATGAAAAATGAATGGAATATCAAGCTGAAATAAAATAGTGAACAAAAATTCAAATAGAAGGCCTAATTTATTAAGAGCAAAAAACATTAGGATGAAAGGAAAATCATTAAGACTATAGAAAAATCATTAGGACTATAGAAAAATCATTAAGACTAGAAAATCAAGTTCTAGAAAAATCATTACGACTATAGAAAAATCATTTAGACTAGAAAATCAAGTTCTAGAAATGGACGGTTCTGATGCTTTGCCATTACAACAATTGAGCATTCATGATTTGGTACTTCTTGGCATATTCCATTTAATTTTTTCAGCTGTCATGTCTATGTGCATGTTCTTTATGTGTTTGGCTTCTCTCCCTCGCAAGGGATACACTGATAGGTAATTGATTTGAAAGCATAATGATTTGATAGTCTTTTTTTAGGATAGGCGTAATCATCTTGCCAACCTTAATTAGCAACATTTTATATATATGTTAAGTACTTATAATCAGTATGCCCAACAAATAGAGACTTGGCAGTAAAAGCATAAGGTTGCACATCCACATCTGCCCTAGTAGGTATTAGAGCCTTCCAAATTTGTAAAGAACACAAACTCTATAAATGAAACTGATATTTCATTAAAACCTATGTTCTTGATCAAGTTCTTAAAGATTAAAACATGAAATAAAAAGAAGATGCAATAAAGACGACATGTGCCTTGTAGTGAGGACATTCAAGAGAGGTTTGATGAGTATTTAGATTGCTCAAAGATTGATTTTGAATTAGCAATTGGTGAAGAACATGAAGTGGTGTGTGGTGAATATGAAGATGGAAGGAAAGAAAAGTCCCAAGTTTTGAATTTGGACAATAGAGGCTCCTTTCCTCATTCTCACAAGTCTATAGATATGTCACATGGATTAATCAGTAAAGAAGAGGCATCTAGCATTGGCATTCAAGATATAAAGGTTGGGCTTGATCGACCATTACACAAAGAAGGTTCTTGTATCCATTTAAAATTTGTCACCAGGGTATGACCATAATTCTGAGTTCATAACAGTGACATAACTCCACTACCTCAAGATATGGCAGTCTTTGGTCAAGAAGAGAACAATGATTTACATCCTCTATTTGAGGGTACACATGGTGCAAGCATGGGACATGATGGGAATGATACAACTCATCATAATTAAAAAAATAACTCTTGCCAACATTCGGGTACCCATAGATCAAAATAGTCCTGGTATTTGGGTCAATAGATGGTAACCTTTCCATATACTGCCTCACCTATTTGAGGTAAGACAAACTTGGTCCAATTCTCTTAACAATGGTACACATCCGTCGAAGTGCATCAGCCTTCAAAGATTTGCAGCAGTAAAGAGAATCACTATGGTCATCACAGGATGGAGTGATATATAATAGAGAGCTATATAGGGATGGTTGATAGTGTTCCTTGAGGGAAGGGGGATTGTGAAAGACTTGTTAAGGGTACAGTCAAGGTCCAGATGTTGATAGTGTTCCTTGAGGGAAGGAGGATTGTGAAAGACTTGTTATCATTGTATTGTGTATTCTCAATATGTTTGGATGCAGGGCAAACCATGAGAATGAAGGATCACTCACTGATTGCATGATAACCCAGTTTTGAAGGGTCACTAGTTGAGGGGACAATCAAGGTCTGGATGTTGATAGTGAATTCCTTGAGGGAAGAGGGATTGTGAAAGACTTGTTATCATTGTATTGTGTGTTTCCAATATGTTTGGATTCCAAAATATAGTTAAGAATTCAAAATTCATCCTCTAAACTAGAGACATATTAGTATAGGGGTTATCTCTTCTCAATGGGTATACATAAGATACTACTATCATACTACTACCTTTGTGAACATTTAAAAACTAAAACCATTCAAATATTAAATTTGCCACATACATTAGCACATAGTTTTGTGAGTAACCTTTTCGATAGGATAAAAACAAATCTCTTTTATGGAACAAGTTATTTTTTCTCATAAGATCTAAGGTATACTTATAGGATAATATCTAATATCAACTTACACGCAAGATGGAATACACATAACTATAGTCCTAAGAAATTTTAACATGATTGCTTATTAACTAGCTTATTTAACCAATTCCATATCCTAGAAATCCATAATAATCTTCTTACGAGTATATATTTTCCCAACATTAACAAGTTTGTTTGAATTTTACCATTTTCCAAAATAAAAGTCATAGATTCTTTAATAGAGGGAGAGAAATACATGATTCATATGGCTACCCTCTTATTCAATCAAATTAATATGTTCAACCCACTAACATTTTGTACACACATTTCAATAAAAGCACATTTGAGGAGTAACTACAAGTATTGTTATCCTTATATGCATCTTCAGTATGACATATATACCATTTCCTACAAATTCACATTCTTCTAATATTTCAATTTTAGGACAGTTAGAAAGTTTGACTTAAATCTTATTCTAATAGACATATCATTATTCCTTTCCTAATAACTCATTGTTCCTATATAATAGCAATGTTGTTAGCTTCAACTTCCATTTCACACACAAAATGCCAACAAAGTAAATAATTACTCCACAATTTTGTTTAATATCATATTCTTTCCTCATAGTTGATGGTTTTCATTGGATCAATTCACACTATTTACAACGATCATATATAATTTAGAATTCCTACCATATAATCAAACATTTATCCTTTCAACAATTGTGTACTATAATCCCATTTATTACAAAACCTTGGGGACATAGGTCCTTTACCCAAGGGTTCCCTCTAGCTAGGCACATTCTCCTTATGGACACATTGATTTTTCCCTATAAAATTTAGTCTTTTAAACATATTTCTTGAGAAGAAGGGAGAGACACATTTGATTTCAACAATAAATTTAATTTCTTACTTGAGAGGGTATATAAAAGAGAGATGCTTCTTAATGAATCTTAGTCACTGGTAACACATGGAAAGTCAAACCACTAGTCTCCAAAGCATTCAATAAGTGAATATGAATGTTTGAAAACTACTCCCAACAATTCTTAAACAAAATAAAGTATGTTTAAGAATTGTTGGGACTGGTCCTTTGGCGTGTATTAAATAGAATAGAATTTTTAGCATATTATTATCATTATATTTCTTTGTTGTAAACATGCCATTAGTTCAATTTTAATCTACTAGTGTTGTGCCCTAGCCCATGCTTTATCTCCATTATTTGATGTTATTCACTATTTTGAAATGTTGACAGTGGTTATCAAATGGAAAAAATAGAAAAATAAAATTTAACACGAATTTTATTTTACAAAACTGAACCAATGACATGTTTACAACAAAGAAATAGAATGATAATAATATGTTGAAAATTCTATTCTGTTTAATACACACCAAAGGACCAGTTGTATGAAATTGTCAATCACATAGCATTTCACTATTGTATAAGTGGATTGTACAGGAACAGTTGACATTAAACAAGGAGAAAATTCCTCAACACATCTTGGAAACTATTGAATTCAATAATAAATGAAACCTAACACCAACACTATTCCTTCCATTCACTTCTACCAAGAATAAAGCATTTAATCCATTCAACATTACATATAATCATTAGATAGTTACATTTTCTGACTGTGTAGAGGAACAATCACGACCAAAATGATCAAAAGTACTTTCACCCTTGCACAAGCTATTCTAAACTTCAAGTAAAATGAGAAATATGCTATATCAAATCATTCATATTCATAGTAACCATTCAAAGGATCATTTTGTCAATGAACCCTCTGACAGTACCCCTACGACAGAGAAATGAAACTTAGTAAAACTAGTCTATGCCGCTATTTGTGAGGGTACAGTCATGATAAGTGCCTCTCAAACCTCTCCAAACATGTAAGAATGTATTTAAATAATTTATTAATCTCTTATAAATATTAACACATGGACAATCAAACCAGTAGTCTCCAAAGCATTCAATAAGTGAATATGAATGTTTGAAAACTTTCCTCTCAACTTCCCCAACCACTCCTAATTGGTTAGAGGGATTAGTTGAGTGTTTAGACACTAAAACTTCTTAAACATACTTTATCTAATATGATGAATTGTAATATCAACAAACATGAATCCAAAAATTTCAAAATAGTGAATCGATATCCTTGAGCACAAGCACTAATAAAATCAAATAATGGAAATAAAGCACGGGCTAGGGCATGACACCAGTAGAATGTGGTCATTTCAGTGAGCATTTGTGATCAAATAAAATGCAATGCATTTGAAATTTGCGGTCGAATATGATGCTAGAGGCTCGAAAGACATTGCCTGTCAAAGATACCAATCAAAGATGAAGAAATCACATACCTTCTCTCGCGCTCAGCTTTCACGAAGGAAGATTTCATAGCCAAATCTTCCTTGTACCACATGAAGAACATGCCATTGGTTCATTTTAGCATGTTATTATTGTACACACAAAAGTAGTGCATTTCTATGAATCCTTACATGCAAGGAAACTCAAGAATGAGCCCTCACAAATCGATCCATAGCTCTCTATACATGGAGTTGCAAGATTTGTAAAATTGCTTTTAGCTAGAGCTATGAACTCATGACCTTGCTAGTGAACCACACAATGAGAGATTCCAAATCAAAGACAAGGGCAACAATGACAATATCTCCAATGAAATCCAAATGTATGCAATGTAATTCAAGTAAGCTAAGAATGAGAATGCAATCTAGTCTATGGAAATGAAAGTACAATGCAACTAATCTATGAAAGGAAAGAACAAATGTGACCAATCCCTCCTATTTAGACTACGTGAGATTAATCTATTGCATAAAAGAAAATCTACACTAAGAATGCCATTATCATGCAACTATGAAAGTAAATATGAAATGAGATGCAACAAAGTCTTCAAAGCTTGAATTGCAAGAGTGTCTTCAAAAAGAGCTCCAAATGACCTAGAAAACCTGTAGCATAATATTAGCATGAAAACCTAAGATGCAAATGAGGAAGAGAGCTCTACTTTTATAAGAAATGAGATGAAAATGGACCATTGAGATTAAGAGACAAAATACTTAATCAACGGTGGAGAAAAATGGAAGCTTGATCCTTGTGCACAAATATCCTCCAATGAGAAAATAGGAGTTGACTTTTGTGTCCATATGAGACAAAAAGTACTTTTTCACTTTTTATAAAATAAGAATAATGCTTTGTATGTGCAACTTAGGATAAGAGGAAAAGTGGGGCTTTTATTTAATAAAAGGGGAGGAAATATTCCTTTTAAACAAATAAAGATTTAGGATAAAATGGTTAGCCCAAGGAATAATCGAAAATGATGAAATAGGATTTGATCAAGGAAATTGATATAATTACAAATGTTGATTTTTGAAAATATTGATTCAGGGATTTGATAAAATGCTGAATGGGGGCCCAAAGTCTAGGCAACCATTTTAGGGTGCATACATTTGCCCCTCTTTGACTAATGTGTGATCGATCTGGAAACACATGCAGTCAAAGAAGAATTGAAATGTGAGATCGATCTGAGATCAGAAAATAACTCAGATGTGAGGTTGATTCAGGATCACACCCAGACAAACATAAACAAAGGATTCTGGACATGAGGTCGATTCAGGATCATATCCAAAATAAGAGATAAGAATCTCAAGCTTGAGCGGAAGCTCACAGAAAGATAGTTGAATCAAGAAAATTAAGGAATCAATGATTAAAATCCAATAGGTACTACCCCCTTGGAATCGAAATTGAAATCAGATAGAGGAGAACAACAAATTGATAAACCTGATCAAGTCACAATAAATCATAATCAAAGGATAGAGCATGATAGGATAACCATCAAATAGTGAAGCTATGCTCCAGGTTGACTAGGTTTGACTGGGAAAGATATAGGATAAAAATTAAGTCAAACCTTAGAGAAATGAAGTGAGTGATAATGAATGATAGACTAGAAGTTTGGAAGATATGGAAAGGAAGAAATTCCATCAAAGATCAAAGAATTATGCCTCAAAAGGTTAGTCAACTGCGTAGAAGAATGAGAAAACTTGGAAACGCGACTCAAATTTTGATTTTGAGTCTGAAAATGGATAGAAAATGATATGATATGAAAGAACAGAAATGAAAGATATGATCAAGAAGAATCAGAAAATGAGCACAGTTAACCAACTAGTCTGTAGATGATAAAAAGGAGAGCTCTCTCCATATGCAAGATGCAAAAACTAAACTATGATGAACCTAAGAATACAAGCTACTATGAAAGTGGTTGACTTGCAAGGTCACAATGCCTATAGACATCTAATTATCATCATCGAGCATTATTGGTAGCATCGTAAGATCATATAATGCACACTAGCATAACTATGTGGATATGAATATGATCTTTATTAGATAGAAATGTGGAAATCCCACCTAGGCATCAAAGACATGGAGGTCAAGATGACTAATGCAGTGAGATTCTTAAGTTTGATATGGCGAGATTATGCTTGTATCAAGACACATGAAAGTCAGGATAACTAGAAGCATGCACTCGCAAAACAGTCAAGGATAATACCTTGTCAATCCATAGTGTCAAGTAAGACCAGCATAAATGCTCATGACAGTTAGGATCAACAAAATATACCCATAAGTAGATAAAGAAAGAAAACATGTTCTCATACCCTTAGTCTTCTAGCTATGCATCATCGAAAACTTCTCAGGGAGAGATCACTCATCAAAGAAATCCTCATAGACAGCACACAAAGAAAAATAAAGTCAACATATCTCAAGCGAGTTGATTATCTAAGTGCGTGTGTATTGGTCATAGAGTCAGACTCTGGTTATCACATCTATCAATGAGAAATATTGCATCATACTAGACTGGTGGGTAAGACATCTAATAAGTGTTGAGAAACACTCGATGCTAGGGTAGTGTTGAGAAACAATGTTGGGGTGGTGTTGAAAAACACCTGATTGTGAAATGCCCCAAGAGACAAATGCACCTAAAGGACCTATGCTAACAGGTATCCCCCCTAGAAAAATATAAAGACCAATTCTAGACTACGCCAAATAAGGTCAAGGCATGATGGAGAAAGGTTCAGTATCGAGGATGCATGCTAACAAATAGGAGTGCAAAGGCCACAAGTAGTGTCTGTTTCCAAGTTTTCACCACTTGGAATCTTTTTTCATTTTTTCATTTTTTCATTTGTTTTTTTTTTTTTGTATTTTTGCTACCAAGGCACCTGTTTCTAAGTTTTCACCAAGGCACTTTTTTCTATTTTTTCAGGACTTTATATGTTTTTTAGGATTTTTTCAGCATCATATATGAATTTTTTTGGTATTTTTTTTAGGATCATAAAATATGTACAAAGGATGCCCCCAGATAGAATGGGCATCAAACTCCCAAGCAAGATCACATCATGTAGTCCCAATGTCTAGCAAGGTGAGGGACAAGATGGATGGCAAGCTGGTGACTGAGATGGAGGAAAGGAGAATGAAGGCAAATGGAGGGAAGAAATCCTCAAGGTCAAACTCCTCAAGAGTACCCAAGCTAGGGAAAAATTATCATGCAAAGCACATTTGGATAAGTAATGAAAGGCCAGCATAGGATAAGTCACAAAAACATAATGCAAAAGAAGAAAAGGATGCAGTCCAAAGAGGGTAGACATGTCAAGAGACTTCATAGCATCATATTTTACTCTTTTTATTAGATCAAGACCAAGGGGGAAAAGGATAGTGAAAGGCTAGAATGAATGGAGGAAAATAAATATGAAGGCTAAATATGAATGGAATAAAAGCAAGATCATCGTAAGACAGCTCACAAGATAGCCAAATGTTCGTGTATAGCTCAACATTGTCAAGATCAAAGATGGAATGGAATGGATGAAACATGTAGAAGAACTACACATGATGCCTGATTACCAGGTTTTTATCATGGTACTTATCCAAGGTGCCAGACGGGAGTGGTTTTCACCATAAGACAAATTTATTTCTCTTTACTTTTACTACCAAGGTGCCTGTTTCCAGGTTTTCACCAAGGCACATTTTTAATTTTTTCATCATTTTTTTTTTCTTTTTAAATTTTTCTATTTTTTTAATTTTTTTAATTTTTTTTGGATGAAGGCAAGCTTTTTAGATAATGCTCCTTGAAAGGATAAACCATGATATGTCAAGGATTCAAAATGATATGCTCAAAGATGTTGATAGGGAAAGAAAAATGGAAGAGAAAAATGGAGGATAAGGCCTTATGTAAAGTGAGTGAGGTTTGAAGATAGGATGAATAGGCAAATGAGGAAAAAGGATAGAAGGTAGAAGGATAATGAATGGAAGGATTGTGAAAGGGTAGATGGAAAGGAAGGCAAGATCAACATAAACACACACCTTGAAGGGTGGTGAGAGGGTGGAGGAAATGTGAATGAAGGAATACAAGAAGGAATATGGCGAATGTTTAGCAGAGGTTGCAGTTCAGGCGCATGAAATGGAAGAATATTTTTGGAAGAAGATGAAGTGAAAGCCTTTGGAAGCTTGAATGTCAACTTCACTTTTTGCTCAGCATCATACTCTTTCAAGAGAGACTTTAGAATCCATATAGCCATAGGCTTTTCATTTCTTTTTGATGATTTAGAGAGAATATCTTCAATGATGAATTTTGAAACCCATACTTGTCTTGTAGTTTTCTTCTTAGATATCTCTTTTGACTTTATGCCTCCATGTCGATGGTGATCTTTTTTTTTTGATCGATTCTTGTATTGCTTCTTTTTCTTGTATTGAACATTCAAGTTACTTCCAAAAGACTTGGGACTTGTGGAAGAAGAAGGAGGATATGACTGGTTTAGATGAGTGAGTGGATCAAAAGGATTCAAGGGTATGCATCTATGTTGATCTTGAGGAAAGATAGGAGATGGAGGGACATAAGGACCCAAGATGGATGATGAATTAGGAGAATTAGGAGAGGAAAGTGAAGGGACATAAGGGCCCAAGATAGAAGGAAGATGTGAAGCCTTTAATATTGGTGGAGGAGGTCCAAGGATGGATGTGGAAGATGCAAAATGATAATCAATAAGTTCATCAGCATCAACATCTTTAGAGTGAGCATTAGCATTTGCAATAGGGTCATGAACATTTTGAATAGGAGCAACTTATGTGATAGGATTTTTTGGAGCTTGCAAAGACTTAGGAAGAGTAAAAAGTGGAAGCGAACATGGAGTGGTCGAACAAGAAAATGGAAGACTTTGATCTTGACAAGGATCTTTGGATAGCGTAAGCGTATCATTTTGCTTTGTATTTTCAATAGGCTTAACATTGGAAGTAACAACACCACTTTTAATAACCTTAATGGAAGTATCATCTTTAGAAGGTGCAAGTGTAGTAAGGTTATTTTGTTTATCAATAAGCTCAATGATGTGAGTAGTAGCTTGATCTTGCTTAGGAGAAGATTTAAGACATGGTGGAATGAATGAGGAAGGGCGTAAATGATCGAAAGAACCATGAAACAAATGAGAGATATTATGAATAGGATTGGATGACATGGAGGGTTCTTGATCTTGATATTTCTTTATGTTCTTTTCTTTATCATTTTTAGAGTCCTCTTGACATGGAGCCACTTCTAAGGACAAGGAAGCAGGTTGGGATTGTATGGAAGACTTTGGAAGAGATGGCAAAGGACTAACTGAATTAGGCATTATAACACATGAAGACTTAGGCTCTTCAAATTTAGCATTATTGAAAGTATTCACAGCCAAGTGAAGGTTAGCTTGAGTTTCTTTAAGAGGTAGCCCTTGAGGATAACTATAGGGAATCTCATGAAAAGCATTAGGACTTCTATTGAATGAAGGATTTGTGAAAGATTCTGAAGCTTTAGTAGATGTATGGGTATTGGATGAAGTAGGGGATGGAAGGGAACCATCACAAGACAAAGGTTTAGCATTAACATAATCTTGCTTGAGAGTGCAATCTTTATTTTTAACATGAGAGTTCCTAAAGTAAGGATTCTTATCATATTTACGTTTCAAATCAGCATGGTGCATTTTATATTCCTCAACAGTAGTAGCTAGATTATAAACAAGGTATTGTTCACAAAACTCATCAAAGTTTCTTTCAAAATTTAAATCATACGGATCACCATCACGATCTTTCCAATATGAGGACCCATTTCTAGTAAGCACAAGGACACGACTAGGAGGACTCTTAAGAATAGAGGTGTCATAGGTATCACTACATTTTCCATCATCATAGTCATCATAGTCATCATAGGTGGGTGTGTCACTCTTCATGGAAGAGGTATCATAAGGACTATGATGTTGCTCATTATGGTATGTCTTGTGAAGAGAAGTAAGACTCTTTGAAGAAGTAGAAGAAGAATGAGATCGTGAAGAAGAGGAAATTGAAGACTTAGTGTAGGAAGAGGACTTGGATAATGAGGAATTCGAATAATGTTTAGAAGAGTCATGATAAGATTTGGAAGATGAAGAATGTGAATAGTGTTTAGAAGAATTGTGATAAGATTTAGAAGATGAAGAATGTGAATAATGTTTAGAAGAATCATGATAAGATTTAGAATGTGAAGAATGATGAGAAGATTTAGAAGATGAAGAATATTTGGATGAGATCATGAGTATGATTCTAGCAAAGGCATCTGATTTAATCAATTTTTCTTTTATTTTTGTCATAAATTCATTACTCATGAGAATTTTGGAGGAACAACACTTTTTGAATATGTCATTGAGCTCAAGATCATCTATTCTTAATAAAAGTTTCAAAACCAAATATTTGAGATTCATGGTTCTAGAAGAAGAAGAATCAAACATAGGAGCAACATAAGAGATAAAATAGAAGAAAATAGACTAGATAATAAGAGGAAAAGAATCAAGAAGAAGAGGAAGAAGAATTTCCCATGGGAATAGAAGAATTTAGAAGAACATGGGGAAATGGAGAAAAAAGAAGAAGACTAAGATTCATCTTATGCAATTGATACCATAACATTCATTGAGATGTTGAGCAACATGAAAGCACCTAAGATCTGACCTGGACTGACCAAGGAAGACCAAGCTTCTAAGGAGAACTTACTACAGTAGGACGAAACTCAGTTTCAATATTCCAATTAGATCTTTCAAAAGATTTCGTAATGATGATCAAGCACATAAAACAACAACTAGGGAGTTCAAGAAAATAGTCTTCAAGCAATGGGCAAGGGACAAAGCAACCTTGTGCATGAACAGAGATAGTGACTTAGTATTCTACTCCTTAAAGATTTTACTTGTGTATGTTCTTGAAAATGTTTTAGCAGGCACATAGAACACAACACCTTAACAAGCTGTCTACAAGGATACACATGGCTTTCTAAGAGGAGTCTTCGATATACGCAAGGTACGTGAGGCCCAAATCTGTAGATGAGAAGAATCCAAAATCACATAGTCGGGGGGAGACAGTAACCCAAATCTCCTCCTTCACTTCTCAAAGGTATAAAATTCTTTAAGGCTTAGCCAAGAGTGATATCAAACTCAATTCTCAAGAGAGGTGTCTTTCAATTCACCACCCACTATTTATACTCCACCGGAACACGGGAGTTAAGGTCATCCCTTGAGGTGGTGTGTCCCTAAGAAAACCTTCTAAAAATAAAATTAAGTAATTCTCTATCAAAATTATTTAAAGCACTAAAGGTGGAACACTTAACTCTTCAAGTAAATGTGAAGTGAGTCCAAAAGTGGAACATTTAACTCTTCAAGTAAATGTGAAGCAAGTCCAAAAGTGGAACATTTAACTCTTCAAGTGAATGTGAAGTGATTCCATAAGGTGGAACATTTAACTCCTCACACAAACTCAAAGTGAGTCCAAAAGTGGAACATTTAACTCCTCACACAAAATCAAAGTGAGTCCAAAAGTGAAATATTTAACTACTCACACAAACTCAAAGTGAGTCCACACCTTAGAAAACTAATGAGATCAAGAAAGCATAAAAAGGGGGAAACTTTGTGGAACACTTAACGCTCTTTTCAAGTAGACCCCTCCCTTATGTATGAATGTTGACCTTGCATCCAAAGGGCGGTAATGAGGGATGATTAGAAATAAGCGAGTCCAACACCCAATTTAGCTAACAAGATCAATCAAAAGTAATCTAAAGTTGCTTATCAATACTACTCACAAATGACAAAGGGTTGAAGCAATTGGATATTTAACTTTTCAAGCAAACATAGAGTGAGTCCACAAAGTGGTGCATTTAACTCCCTATGTAAACAAGGAATGAATCCATGCCCTCAATCACTCAATGAGATATTTGATATTGGAACCAAGAATTACTTAAGGCTTAAACACAAGCATTCACTTACACAAACTTGTATGAAAACAAATCTATGTTCATTCATTTCCCATTAAGAGCATCAATTGAAATGTGTTCTATGAAAGCATATAAACACTTAAGCCAAACACATGAGAGGTTCAATTTTAATCCCAAAATCCAAATTTTGTAGAGATGGAACAAAGTACCTCAAATCCAACGCTTTGTTTTAAGCATTTTCCATGAAAGCAAGAGCACCTTCAAATGAACAAGACAAAAAAATAAGCAAACAAGATATGCAATGTGTATGCACCCAAAAATGGTCGCCTAGACTTTGGGACCCATTTATTTGATTTATCAACCTTGAATCATTTTTATCAATAATCAATATTTTTAACATTATCAATTTCTTGATCAAGTCTTAATTTCGATCATATATTGGATTTTTATCCTATGGGCTAACTATTTATCCTAAGTTTTTATTCACTTAAAAGGAACATTTCCTCTCCTTCTATTAAATAAAAAATGCCCCACCTTTTCCTCTTATCCTAAGTTGCACAAATAAAATATTATTCCTATTTTATAAAAAGGAGAAAAGCACTTTTTGTCTCATATGGACATAAAGTCAACTCCTATTTTCCTATTGGAGGATACTTGTGCACATGGATTGCTCCTCTTTCAAGCTCCACCATTGATTAAGACTTTTGTCTCTTAACCTCCATGGTCCATTTCTCCTTATTTCCTATAAAAGGAGAGCTCTCTCCTTCATTTGCATATCCATCTCTTTCATGCTATTGTTATGCTGCAGGTTTTCTAGGTGCATTTGGAGCTTTTGGAGATCATTGCTACATCAAGCTCTTCTTGGATTTCCTCATTGCTTCATACTTTAGACTTCATTTCTTGTATTATCATAGCATTCATAGCTTCATTTCATAGCTTAGTTTCTCTTATGCAATAGATAATCTCACATAGCTTAATTAGGAAGGTTGTAATCATTTGTATTTCCTTTCAATAGCTTAAATTGCACTTTCATTTTCATAGACTAGCTTGCATCCTCATTTTTAGCTTACTTGCATTGCATTTCCATTTGGATTCATTGGAGATATTGACACTCTTGCCCTTGTCTTCAACCTTGAATTTCTCATTGTGTGGTTGACTAGCAAGGTCATTAGCTTCATAGCTCTAGTTGAGAGCAACCCTACATCTTGCAACTCCATACATAGAGAGCTATGGATCAATTTTTGAGGCCTCATTCTTGAGTGTCCTTGATTGTAAGGATCCATAAAAGTGCATTACTTTTGTGTGTACATTTTTGGTGCCCACCATGGGGCAAGACATTAGCTTTGTCCCTTCATTTTTTGTATTTTTGTCAAATTTTGCTAATTTTTCATCAATTTTTAGCGCTATTTTTCTGTCTCTGGTTTTTCTGTCTTAGAGTGTCACGTGACATTTTTCCAGTGTCATGTGATAGTTCTTTGTATAGAGGCGTGACACTTCACCAGTTAAAAGTGTCACCCCCTTTGACATAAAGAGTCACACTGTTTGAGGAGTTTTGTCACCAGAAGTAGGGCAAACTGTCGCACATGGAAGTTCTATCGCCCCTGTATACAAAGAAGTGGCACATGACAGTTTTGGTGACTGTACTATCACCTGTACCTGACAGTGAGGTTTTTTTTAGCCCTTTTACCTGAGTTTAGATTGATTTATTTGTTAGTTTGATTTGCTGTGGCTAAATAGATTGCATTTCCATATTTCAGTTGGTTTACTTGCTTTCATAGGCACATCTCTTTTAGGTTAATAAAAAGACATAGATTTGCTTTTGATAGTTTGTAAATGCTCTTTGGTTTCCAATATCAAACATCTCATTTGAGTGATTGAGGGCATGGATTCATTCTTTGTTTGCATAGGGGGTTAAATGCACCACTTTGTGGACTCACTCTATGTTTACTTGGAAAGTTAAATATTCTATTGTTCAACCCTTTTTCATTTGTGAGTAGTATTGATAAGCAACTTTAGATTACTTTTGATTGAGCTTGTTAGCTAGATTGGGTGTTGGACTCGCTTATTTCTAATCATCCCTCATTACCGCCCTTTGGATGCAAGATCAACATTCATACATAGGGGAGGGGTCTACTTGAAAAGAGCGTTAAGTGTTCCACAAAGTTTTGCCCTTTTATGATTTCTTGATCTCATTAGTTTTCTTAAGTGTGGACTCACTTTGAGTTGGTATGAAGAGTTAAATGTTCCACTTTTGGGCTCACTTTGAGTTGATGTGAGGAGTTAAATGTTCCACTTTTGGACTCACTTTGGGTTGATGTGAAGAGTTAAATATTCTAATTTTGGACTCACTTTGAGTTGGTATGAGGAGTTAAATGTTCCACTTTTGGACTCACTTTGGGTTGGTGTGAAGAGTTAAATGTTCCACTTTTGGACTCACTTTGAGTTTGTGTGAAGGGTTAAGTGTTCCACTTTTTGGACTCACTTCACATTTTCTTGAAGAGTTAAATGTTCCACTTTTGGACTCACTTCACATTCTCTTGAAGGGTTAAATGTTCCACTTTTGGACTTGCTTCATATTTTCTTGAAGGGTTAAGTGTTCCACTTTTGGACTCGCTTCACATTATCTTAAAGGGTTAAATGTTCCACTTTTGGACTCGCTTCGCATTCACTTGAAGGGTTAAGTGTCCCACTTTTGGACTCGCTTCATGTTTACTTGAAGAGTTAAGTGTTCCACCTTTAGTGCTTTAAATACTTGTTGATAGTGGATTGCTTGGAGCTAATTGGATTTTAGGATTGTTTTAACCATTGTGGAGCTAACAAGTTGTGCTTGTAGGTGCTCTCCTTGCTTGAAAATTTGCCAAAAAAAAAAAATGCATGTCAAAGAGGGCTACTAATGGTTTTTGTAGGGTTGCCCTAAACATAAAAACTAAATCAAGTGCTTGTTTAATTGCTTTCTTTATCGAGTGCGACATATACTAGTTGTTTCATTTCATAGACACTTAATACATTATTGTAGGAATTTTGAGGTGGTAGGAGAGTATGCTCTTCACCCTTGTGGTGAAACAGAAATCTTGACCCATCTTGGGATTTTGAAAGCAAGGGGGTAATTGAATCTTTTCTTGGTGTGTCTAGGAGAAATTTTTGAGGTAGGAGATTATGCTCTTCACTCTTGAGGTGAACCAGAAATCCTGACCCTCAAAGGTTGATCCATTTTTTGTGTAGTCTAGGATCCTTTAGCGGGCCTGCTCTTGAGCAATCAAGAGGAACGACCCAAGTGGGTACAAGCTAATACCGAGCTATTCCAACCCACTATAATCTCAAGGCTATCAAGGACACAAAACCTTGGTAGACATAGCACTTGTCTTTGCTTGATGTGAGTAGCTTGTGGGATTGCGACCATGAGGAAAATGTCAAGCAAGAATGCTTAAGGTACTCTTGAGGCCGCGAGGTCCTAGTCCTTTATGAGGAGCAAGAGGGGTGCTATGAACGGAAGCCCTTACTAAGAACCATTAGATAGAAGCCACCCTATTTTTTCGCTTAGCTTCTTGGTGCAAGGATTGATCCAAGTGGACTTACCCGGATCACCCCAAGACACTCACCATATGTGTTCCTTTGGTTGTGTTTTTGACACTTCCATGACAATGCCAATATTTCTTGTGGGCAACCACTTGGTGTGAGGCAAGGGAGAATCAAGTTGCAGGCCACGTTGCTAAGTAATGAGCCTTGTTCTTCTAGGTAGTAATTGCTTGAAGTGTTTTCAAATGTGCTAAACCATTGTAAACATTCTCAACATACAACAATCGGTAGCATTCATAGGGTGCTTTTTTTTTTCAATTTTTGATATCACAATCATTTGTCTTGGCAAGGTTGCTTTTTCCCTTGTTCCAAGTGCTTGAAGACACATTTGATCCCATATTATTTGCAAACCTGTCAATTTGCTGCTATCATTGTGATTACATTAAAAAATTTAATCGTCAAACTAAAATTTTTGAACAAACAAGCCTTAAAAATGAGATTTTGACACTCACTGGTCATAGAGTCGTACGACACTAGACAAGTGGCATGTTTTTTGTGAGAATTGTCATGCGCCAGTTCACCCCATAAGTCTGTCACCCTGTTTGATGAAAAGTGGCGCGTTGGTAGCTTGGAAACTATCACCTAGATTCGGGTGAAGTGTCGCCTAATTATAAACTGTCACCTTTCTTTCCTGGAAAGTGTCACCTGGGCAATTTCTGCTAGGTTTTTAGTTTCAGTCAGTTTCAGTTGCTGCTAGTCAAATTAAGTCTTAGATTAGGTTTCTTGCTCTGTTGTTGGAGACCTATTTTGGCTCTAAATCTTTGGTTTTTACCCTCTAGGAATAGCATCAATTGGTTTACAAGGCCACTTTAGAAATAGTTGTCAGGTTAGGAGGTTATTCTTGGTGAGAAAGCTCATCTCTAGAATTTTTAGCTACATTCTTGGAGAATTTTAGTGCTCTTATTGTCCAAATCACTTTCATTTAATCAATTTTAGTTATATTTCGGCCTAGTCCAACCTCCTGGTTCAAAAGTGCAAGGGTAGTCACCCTTTGATTTGAAGCACCTCTTTCACAGTGTTGGTAAAGCCCCTTTTTCTATCTTTTCATTCCACTTTGGACAATAGAGAACTTTGATTATCCTGGTCTGGTGTTGACATTTCGGGAGGTCATCCTATCATTAAGAATCTTTTTCTTTCATGTCAGTTACAACAAGGTACCAAGTCAATCAAGGGAAGTGACCCCCTATTGTCTTTAGCCAGTTACCACTAGTTAAGACTCGTCAACAGCACAAGGGAAAAGAACCCCTTTTCGATCAATCTTCTAAAAGTGAATCTGAGGTTTGTTTTAATCCAAAAGGTAATCCTAGTGAAGTGAGAACCTCTTTAGCACCACTTTCATCAAGTATGGACATGAGTTACACTTTCACTCGACAACAAAGAGAAGCCATGAATCAAACTCTTGAGGATATTTTCCAACGACATAGGAGTACCAGAGTGTATGGTGGTTCTTCTCATGCTAGTCCACCTGGGTCACCCCCCAACAATGCAAGGTATTTTGATGCTCACCAACAAGCTGAAAGACATTATAAACAAACTCACTCAGATTTCGGGTCACAACACGAGGACCAGAACAATGAATCTAGTGACCATCACATCAACGCAGCCAACACAATAAGGCATTCAAGATAATCTTCTCCACTTAAAGATACCTCTTGATATGAAAATACAAGGTTTAAAAGCATTGAAAGGGAGAAGCAAGCCTATTTAGATGAACAAGCCACCAAAAAAGAGAAATTCAGACAAGTAGAAGAAGAGAAACGTGCATTATTGGATATAAGAAAAAGAGTCACCCAAGAAGAAGAAGATAGACTCTATGCACAATAACTCCAAAATCAATTTAATGGGAGGGGTACCAATAATGGGACCAACACACCCCCATCTATCCCCTCACCGAGTCCTAGAAGAAGGTCAAGGATGCCCTCAAGATCCCCAAGTCCTAGAGGTAGAAGGAATTCAAGATATGATCACCATAGGAGACAATCGTCTCCTAGACTTTCAAAGAAACCCTCTCAACAAGCACATCATGGCTCACAACATGGAGGAAGTTATGCTGACTTCAATCATATAGATTTTATGACCATGTAACAAGAACCATCCTTTCAAGCATATGTAGAAAGGTATGTGGAACAAAAAAGGATCAGTCCCTAGAAAGTCTCATCAACAAAGGTGCTAAGGTCCCATACAATTTTGATGTGGACTGAAAGGTAAAGAAGCAAGATCCATCAACTAATGAGGTGATCAAACAACTTCAAAGGGATATAGAAAGGATGAGGGCTCCTAAGAGCACATTTAATTTGGATGCCATATGTCCCAACCCAATCGACAAGAGTGTGGTGTTGGTTGAGTTTCCTAAGAAAATTGAGTTTCCAACCTATGACAAATATGATGGTGTTGGTGATCCTCATGACCATGTTAGACAATTCTATATAATGAGCTTTTCTTTTCACCATGAAGACTCCTATTTGATGAGATTATTTCCAAGGAACCTCAAGGGTCAAGCCATGGAGTGGTTTACTAACCTTACTCCTCCAGTTAAGACATTTAAAGAGCTTGTGGAAAGATTTGTCCAACATTTTTCTTACAACTTATCAAGGTCAGTCACCATGCTTGATTTGTGCAAACTCAAGCAGAATCAAGGGGAATCCTTTGTTACCTTTCTACAAAGATGGAGATGTTTGTGCTCGAAATATCCAAGGACAATTCCTAAGGAGGAAAGAATAGACATCATTGTGAGCAATTTAATACCAAAGCTAAGGTATGAGGTTAGGAAGATCCCATTTAATTCTTTTGATACCATGGTGGAAGTGGCATGTTGCATAGAGGATGTCCTAAAAGAACAAGGAATTTTGGCTAAACCAACTAATAACAACAATGACCAAAATAACAATAATAATGGTAACAAGGACAAAAAGACCTCCTATTGGAATAAGAATAAGCAAGTGGTCAATGACGAAGTTTTTGACTCATCACAACCTAAGAATGAAGGAGTTCTCAATCTCTCTAATGTAGTCCAAGCGATGAAGCTGCAAACATCTTCAACACAACAGGAGAATAAACCTAAGTATCAAGGGAGACCTAAAATAGAAAAGAGGCAATTTACCAAACTTGGGGACTCCTATGCAGACATTTTCAAGATGTTAATTGCTCATAATTTGGCACAACCTCAGGATCCTACAAAATTTTGCATACCGGATCCTAAGCCTCATTGGTGGGATGAAAAGGCTTTTTGTGTCTTTCACAACGGAATTGGACATGATATAGAAAATTGTTTTAAACTTAAGCATCTTGTCCAAGATCTTATTGAAAGCAGAAGATTACAAGTTGATGGTTTAACCACTAATGCGGATCACAAAGCTTTTAAAGAACCCTTGCCCAACTATGAGAAAGGAGAGAATTCTAACAACAAGAATGACAAGGCTGCTATCAACTACACCTACACAAATGCTGAAAATGTTATTAATATGCTTGAAGTTATTGATGATAATGTCAACATGATGAGAGGGAAAAACCCTTATGGATATGATGTGGATTCAAATCCTATGCTTGATGAAGGACCTGTTGTAGTACTAAGAGGTCCTCACTCATGAAGGATGTCTGAACCCCTCAATGCAATCACTAGGAGTTAGTCTCAAGCTCCCATTGTTATTAGAGGTCCTAACTCTAGGAAGTCTAAGCAATCAGTGTCAAAAGGCATTCTTCCTAAATTTGTTGTTGGTCCTAAGTTGAATTATAATCTTGTTGACCAATTACAACGTACACCAGTGTAGATTTCAATCTTTGAGCTTTTGGAATTGTCCCCTAAGCATAAGTGTGTCCTTGAGGATGCCTTGCGAGCGGCTAATGTCCCTAATGATATAGATGTAGATCAATTCTAGAATATGGTCAACCACTTGGCTAGCCCTCACTACCTTACATTCTCAGAAGAAGATGACAAGTCATTAAGCCACCCACACAATTTGGCCCTTCATATAGAGGTTATGATCCACAAGACCCGCGTCAGGCACGTGTGGATAGATGGGGGTGCTGGGCTTAATATTTGTTCTTTGAGCTTATTGAAGGCCTTGGGTTATTCAAAAGAAGTCATTGACACAAGGAAGAAGATAACTATCAAGGCTTATGATGAAGCAGAACGTAGTTCTAAAGGATTGGCTGTTCTTCCTATCCGAATTGGTCCTATAGAGAAAGATATTTTGTTTTAGATTGTTGATGTCGGTCCTTTGGCTTACAATATTTTTTTGGGTAGACCTTGGATACATGAGATGCAAGAAGTCCCATCTACTTATCATCAGTGTGTGAAGTTCACTTACAATGGAGTAAAAGTTTGCATACCCGGGGATAGCACATTATCAGTCAACACAATTTTAGTAGGGTCTCACATTCCTTTGAATAGGGAGGTTGACACTTTTGATACTACATTTGAACAATGCAAAGAAAAATTAAAAGCCATGGATCTTGGCATGGGGGATTACAAAATTGATTCATTCACAAAATTGCCAATTTCCCCTAGGTCTTATGGAAAACCTTCTCAAGATATGAAACCCTCATCTTTAGCCATGACATTGTTCGACAAGTTTGTAGAATCCTCAGTTTCAATTCAAGAGGAAAAAGAAGAGGTTGCTGTTAGGGATTGGATTTACCGAGAGGAGAAATACTGACATAATGAGGATTTTGCACCTTCTCCTCGAGCTTATGGGAGAGGGTATACATTGGTCAAAAATATGGGTTATCCAGGACAGGGTCCCCTTAGTCATCGGTTGGATGCCAAAGTTGAACCTCTTAACCATGCCCTTTTTGGATGAAGGAATAAGTCAACAGTTGGCTTAGTTTTTGCAAATAAGAAATAGAAAAGTATCCCGGTCTTAGCTGCAACAGACAGTGACAATGACTCAGACTACACACCTAATCTCTCTAATCAACAAGACATGTCTGATGATTGGGTGCCTTCAACAAATCTCCTTTGGGGAGATTCACAAGATTTGACAACTGACAGTATGAATGCTAGATTGACAATGGAAAGTGTTGCTATCCTAGCTGTGATGGATAGTAACAATGCTAGTGTTAGAGAAGGGGAAACTCTTCCCAATCTTGAGGCTTCTACATCACAAGGCCCAAATAATGATTCAGAAATAGACTCACATGAGTTCAAATGGGACTCACTTTCAGATGCAATAGTTGATTTGGACATGGATTTTGTCCATACTTATAGTACTCAACCCGATGTGACCAACGAGCCTAGTGTAGGATTGGAGGATTGGACTCCTCGAATTGCCTTAGTGGATGACGCTTTGTTTGATAGGACAAATCCTGACTCAGGTATCTTAGGAGGGGACCAGATGAATCTTGATTGTATGATCACCAGAGATAACAACTTCCACATACACAATGTTGAACTAGTCATTAACCTACCCCTTGTTCATTTCCACCTAATTGACTAGTCTCAGCGACATCAAGAGCCTAAACTTCTCACTTTTCAGAATGACTATGAAATTGCCTGTTATCTAAATGCTTTTGAACCTGTAGTCTCTTCCACTAGCGAACTGACAACAAGTATGATAGAGCCTGATATTAAGTAGCTCAGTCTAAAAATAAAAGAAAAAGAAAAAAAGAAAGATGGTTCTGATGGCGAAAACCACTTTGTGGCAGTGTCAGAACCCAAAATAGTAAAAAGAAAAGATGTATCCAAAGGTGAAAACCTTTTTGAGGCACCTAAGGATGGGATACTTAATAACTTGCCCAGTTACTTCCAGGACAGGTCATCAGTTCTCATTGAGCCCACACAACTAGTCAATTTGAATATAGAAGAGGCTCCCCAAATAGTGCACCTAGCTCAGTCTCTATCAGTTGGAGAAAAAGAGGCATATACAAAATTTTTGCAAAAGAAGAAAATCAACTTTGCTTGGACATATTATAATATGCCAGGGCTTGACACTGATCTTATTATGCATCATCTATCTATAGCTCTAGGAATAAAACTGGTTAAACAAAAGTTGAGGAAAATACATCCTCACATAGCCCTTCTTGTTAAAGTTGAATTAGAAAAGCTCTTACACGCAGGATTCATTCGAGCTATCGACTATGCTGAGTGGATCTCCAATATTGTTCCAGTTTCAAAACATGATCCATCCATTCACATTTGCACAGACTTCAGAGACCTCAACAAAGCATGCCCAAAGGATGACTTTCCACTCCCTAACATAGACATGATAGTGGACATGACCGCAGGTTATGAGATATATTCCTTAATGGATGGGTTTTCTGGATATAACCAAATAAAAATAGCTCCTGAAGATCAAGAGAAAATAGCCTTCACATGTGCATGGGGAACCTATTGTTGGAATGTCATGCCATTTGGCCTAAAGAATGCAGGAGCAACATACCAGCGAGCTATGACCACAATTTTTCATGATATGATGCATAAGAACATGGAAGATTATGTGGATGATACCTTGGCTAAATCTAGAAAATGGGACACACACCTCAACGATCTGGAAGTAATTCTAGATCACATGGCATAGTTTCAGCTTAGATTGAATCCAAAAAAGTGTGCATTTGGAGTTGCCTCAGGTAAACTCCTAGGATTCATAATTTCAGCAAAAGGAATAGAGGTTGATCCTGAAAAGGTCCAAGCTATATTAGATATGCCACCTCCAAGAAATGTTAGTCAGATGAGAAGTCTTCAGGGATGACTCCAATCCATAAGGAGGTTTATTTCTCAGCTTGCAGATAGAGCATGACCTTTTAATAAGACATTGCATAAAGGTGCTTCTTGCGTATGGAATGAGGAATGCCAAAAGATCCTAGGTCAAATTAAACAATACTTGGCTAATCCTCCAATTTTGATGCCGCCTATTCCTGGGAAACCATTGATTTTATACATTTCAGCAATAGAGTCTTCCTTGGGGGCATTGTTGGCTCAATTAGATGATACTGGGAAAGAAAGGGCCATTTACTACATTAGTCGTACTCTAGTATCTTATGAGATCAATTATAATAGCATTGAAAAGTCTTGTCTGGCAGTAGTGTTTGCTTCCCAAAAGTTGTGACACTATATGCTTGCTCATACTATACATTTGGTTGCAAAAATTGATCCTCTTAAGTACTTGCTTAGTAAGGCTACCCTTATGGGTAGGCTTGCCAAGTGGATGATGGTTTTTATCTACATTTGATATAGAGTACATTGAAAGAAAGGCCATAAAAGGGCAAGCTATTGCTGACCAATTAGCTGACTTCCCAGTTAAGGATAGTATGCCTATTCAAGTAGAATTCCTAGATGAACACATACTGTATATGACTACCCGCACTTGGAAGATGTTCTTCGATGGTTCCCACATGCAAAATAGATCAGGAGCTAGAGTATTATTTGTCTCTCCACATGGGTACAACATTCCAAAGTCTTACAAACTTTGATTCCCATGTACAAATAATATTGCCAAATATGAAGCTTTGACCAATGGATTGAAAATGGCTATAGAATGGAACATAACAGAATTACATGTCTTTGGGGATTCACAGTTAATTATCAACCAAGTCAATGAGGAGTATCAAACCAAGGATGATAAATTGGTACCTTACAAAAATATGGTTGAATCATTGAGACGTTACTTTACATTTGTGACATTTCAACAAATCCCTAGGATAGAGAACAAAGCTGCAGATGCTATGGCCACATTAGCTTCACTTCTTCAGCTGGAACAACATGAATCAAGATTCAAATTCTTGGTGGAAGAGCTACACCACCCCATATTTGACTCATTTGAAAGCAATGTCATTTGTACCCTTGTCACTCATGAGTCTTCCCGATATGGTGCTATCTATTCATATCTCCATGATGGCATCATCCCTGACACATTCAACCGTTCTGAATGCCGAAACCTCATTCATAATGCCTCTCACCACACCCTTATCTCTGGTGATTTATATAGGAGGGGTTTAGATGGCACACTTCTTAGGTGCTTGGAAAAGGAGGAATCCAACCAAGTGTTAGCAGATATCCATGAGGGCATTTGTGGTGGACACTCTAATGGTCTTGCCATGGCCCGAAGGTTGCTTAGGGTAGGGTATTTCTGGCCCACAATGCAAAATGATGCAGTAGCTTTCTCTAAATCTTGTGAGAAATGTCAAAAACATGGAAACCTGGTTCACGCTCCAGGGAGGTAGCTAATTCCTTCTATTTCTCATTGGCCATTTCAGCACTTGGCTTTTGACATTGTTGGGCAAATTCACCCCAACTCATCAGGTGGACATAAGTTTATCATCATAGCTACTAATTATTTCACAAAATGGGTAGAGGCAGTCCCTCTTTCTGTTGCCTCAGGCAAAATAATTTCACTCTTTATCCTGAATCATATTATTTGCCGATTTGGAGTGCCTTCTGAGATTATTAGTGATAATGGAGGACAATTCAAGAACAAGGACCTAATGCATTTAAACAAAAAGTTTAAAATCAAACAGCATTGGTCCTCTATCTATTTTCCATAGGGAAACGGACAGGCATAAGCCTCTAATAAAACCATTCTTAAAATCCTCCATAGAATAGTACACAAGAATGGTAGAGATTGGCACTTACAATTCAATCTGGCACTATGGTCTTATAGAACTAACATTCGTACACCTACAGGAGCTACTCCTTTTGCTCTTACCTATGGCGCTGAAGCAGTATTGCCTTTAGAAGTAGAGATACCTTCACTTAGAATCTCTCTCAAAGGTTTGATTATAGATGAGGATTACTGCGCCATGAGGTTGCAAGAACTAGAACTTCTAGATGAGAAGTGTAAGGCTTCCTTTGATCACATGAGAGTATATCAGAAGCGTATGTCCAAAGCATTCAACAAGAAGGTTCACCCTAGGGAATTTTAGATAGGTGATCTTGTTTTGAGAGAGAACCCTAAGAATCAACAGAACAGAGAACAAAAAGGAAAGTTCGAACCCAATTGGCTTGGACCATACATTATCACAGCAGCTTTTGGTACAGGTGCATATTTACTATCAGATGAAGATGGAGAACAGCTCCCTGAGCCCATCAACATTGTGCACCTCAAGAAGTTCTATCGTTGATGCCCATTCTATCTGGGGGCATCCTTTGTACATATTTTATGATCCTGAAAAAAAAATACCAAAAAAATTCATATATGATGCTGAAAAAATCCTAAAAAGCATAAAAAATCCTGAAAAAAAAAATACAAAAAAATAAAAAAATGCAAAAATTCAAATATTTTTTTTTTGAAAAAGTGCCTTGGTGAAAACCTGGAAATAGGCACCTTGGTAGCAAAAATATAAAAAAATTGAAAAATCAAAAAAATCTAAGTGGTGAAAACCTGGAAACAGGCGCTACTTGAGGCCTTTGCACCCTTGACTCTTAGCATGCATCCTCGACACTGAACCTTTCCCCATCATGCCTTGACCTTATTTGACTTGGTCTGGAATTGGTCTTTGTCTTTGTCTAGGGGGCATAACTGTTAGCATAGGTCCTTTAGGTGCGTTTGTCTCTTGGGGCATTTCACAACAGGTGTTATTTTTCAACACCACCCCAAACAGTGTTTTTCAACACCACCCCAAATAGTGTTTTTCAACACTACCCTTACGTCGAGTGTCCCTTAACACTTATTAGATGTCTTTCCCAATATGATACGATATTTCTCATTAGCAGATGTGATGATCAAAGTTTGACTTTATGACCAACACACACGCACTTAAACAATCAACTCGCTTGAGATATGTTGGCTTTATTTTTCTTTGTGTGCTGTCTATGAGGATTTCTTTGATGAGTGGTCTCTCCCTGAGAAGTTTTCAATGATGCATAGCTAGAAGACTGAGGATATGAGAACATGTTTTATTTCTTTATCTGCTTGTGGGTATATTTTGTTGGTCCTAATCGTCATGAGCATTTTATGCTGGTCTTACTTGACACTACGGATTGACAAGGTATTATCCTTGACTGTTATTCGAGTGCATGCTTCTAGTTATCTCGACTTTTATGCATCTTGATACAAGCATAATCTCGCCATATCAAACTTAGGTAATCTCACTGCATCAGTCATCTTGACCTACATGTCTTTGATGCCTAGGTGGGATTTCCACATTTCTATTTGATAGAGATCATATTCATATCCACATAGTTATGCTAGTGTGCATTGTATGATCTTACGACACTACCCATAATGCTCAATGATGATAATTAGATGTCTATAAGCGTTGTGACCTTACAAGTCAACCACTTTTCATAGTAGCTTGCATTTTTAGGGTCATGTTAGTCTAGTTTTGCATCCTGCATATAGAGAGAGCTCTTCTTTTCATCTCACATGGACCTGTCAGTCGAGTACGCTCACTTTTCCTTTTTCCATTCATGTCTTTCACTCCTTGTCTTTCATATCATGACCTATTCCTGTCATCACAAGGGGTTAATCATATCATCATATCATATAAAAACTGTCATTTTCAAGAAACATGAGTCTACATCATATATATGAGAATCAAACCTACATCTATAAGAAATAACATACATGTGCATATACATGAACATTTTGAGCAAAATGACAAGACAATACATTAACTGATACATCCATCACAAGTGAGACATAAACACATGATATATCAAACATCCAGTAATCTCATATATAAATCAATGTCATGATACAATATACAATACAATATGAGATCCCAAAATCAAGATCAAAAGTCTCATGATATGTCCAAAACATCTAAACCTAAGCCTAAACCTAAGAATCGCTGCCACCGTCTCAAGGACCGGGTCGTGCCATATCCGGTACCACATCTGATCTGCCTACCACTACTCAGTAGGAAGGAGCCCTTTGACCTACTAGCACTGCCTGTATGTAGAGACCATGATAATATGCAGCTCGCGCTGCCTCTCTCTATCTCTCTGCAAGGGCAACCTGTAAGGCTCTCTCTCGCCGCTCTATCTCTGCCCGCTGATCAGTAAGCTACTACTCTCTAACTACTATAGTGATCCTCAGCTACTGTATCTCTACCTCTAGAGCCTATATCCAGGCTCTCAGATCCTCTCCTCCTGCAGGTGGGTCCTGCCTGGCCTTTGCCTGTCGGCGAGCTGGTCTTGCCTCATCCTCTGGAGTGGCTAATCTCCATCCCTGTGACCATTTTCGGCCACCTAATCTAGATCCCTCCCCTCTCTCCATCCCCCTCCCTCTCCCTCTCCCTCTATCTCCTTTGTTGTCCCCTCATCCCCCTGTGTCGCTGGTGGCTGTACATATGGGACTGTAAATCTAAGAAATGGAGTCCTGCGCCTCTCTACCCTATACGCTACGTCTACACCTGCATCCACCATATCTGGTAGGTACTCCCATGGCTCCTGGTGTATAGTGGCTATATCCTGTACTGCCTGCTGGTAGTCCAGCATCGGCAGCCAACCCTATCCATCCTCATCTCAGAATCAAGCATGTGTCGTGGTCTTTGTGGACACCCTCTGCTGGCGTCCAAACTGCCGCTAGACTCACGTAATCATGAACCTCTCCATAATATCTGGGTGACGGCCTACTAATGGCCGACTGCATAGCATGAAATCCAGCTCCCACCTGTCACTCCACTACTCGCATGACCTGTACGGTCTCCATGTGAATAAGGCAAGCTCATCCAGTATCCTGCGATAATAGAAAACATCCCCACTATGTGTATGTGGGATGAACTCTGTATACTTGTATATATAGGGATACCTGCGCTCCCTAGGCTATACTCATGGATGCACTACTACAATATGCTCCCATGCCCATATCTGAGTGAGTATAGCCCTCACGCCCAAGTCGTGCCATCTCTATAAACAATCTCATGCAACTCATAGTACATATCGGCTAAGATAGCCAGGCCCCATGCCATCCGTCGTGGCTGTGCCACTAGGTCTGCTAGTAATCTCCCCCATCCTAGCAAGAAGCCCTTCTGACTCCTGTCAGGGATAAGGACCTATCCAATAAGTGATGCCACAATACATGGCACCGGGAAGTCTCTGCCAAAGTCATCCATCAACCTGTCCCAATTGACGTGCCGATCTAGGATCGTGACATCCTGGAATATCCCCTGGATAGTATGTCATCCTACCGTCACATCTTGATCATAGTATACCTGTGCCAACAAACAATCATGTCAGTTTCTATCATATGGAAACTTTACAACTATGCTTATCTATAAACATGATTTTACTTACAGACTCTCCATGGCACGGAACCCGTAGAATCTGATAGACATCCTCTAATGTGATAGATGCCTCTCCCATCAGTAGATGAAAGGTGTTGTGCTCACTATGCCATCTCTCAGCAAGAGCAGTCAACAGTCCATGATTGGCTTGGATATGAGGAAACTATAGTAGGTAGTGGAATCCCATAGCTCTGATATCGGCCTTGCCCGGATCATCCAGATCTTGGACAAACTACAATCTTGTCACATGGGGGGCTCTGATCCAAAGTGCAGGGAAGACCTCCTGTATGTCATGAAACCATACCAGATGTCAAAACATATCATGAAGGATGTATCAGTACAAAGCATCTTAAAATCAAACATTGTCAGGACTCATGTCATTTTGGCTCGAAAATGTTAAAACATGTCAAAATTTTATCCTAGGCAACACTATTTTTTGACTAAGTGTCGCGCGACACTTTCTCTTAAGCAGTGTGACACTCTTTGTTCAGGTGACACTTCGCGTCGTGTCGTGTGACATTTCACCCTGTGTCATGCGACACTAGTTTCCATGTTCACGCGACACTACGTTTACCCACGAAGTGTTGCACGACATTTTCCTTCAAAGGGCGCGACACATGTAAAGTGTCGTGCGACTTGTCACTCTAGTCTAAAAATTTGACATGTTTAAATGTATTAAATACAATAAATGACTCAAACAATGGCTAGTTTTTGGATACATACCAGGGCACCATAATGTGGAGGCCGGTTGTGCAACCAGGCGCGCTCAAATCGGTGTCTGTGGATGGGAACTCTTGCAGGTTGAGCCATCGCTATCTCTCAGAGCTCTAGAATTTCAACTAGTGAAAAGACAAATGATTTTGAAAATGACATTTTCACCTCTTATATAGCATTTTGACTGTTTAACCAAATTTCAGGACACCTCAGAATTGTGCAAAAATTGCACCCCTAGCTAATTTCGACATCCTGGACCCATTTTCGGACTTGAAATTGAAATCTGAGGTTATCTTCATTGTCAAAATTGCGTTTCAAAATTTTCTTTCTTCTACGTAGTTGATTGACCTTTTGAGGCATAATTCTTCGATCTTTGGTGGAATTTCTTCCTTCCATGTCTCTCAAATTTTTTAGTCTTTCATTCGCTCTATTTCTAGTCTTCTATTTCTATTCTTATACTTCCTCACTGGGGCATGTTTCATTGCCTAATGGTTAATCTATTGACCTTTACCTTCGATTATGATTTCCTTATGATTTGATCAACTCTTTTATCAATCCACTGTTCTCCTCTATCTGATTTCGATTTTGATTCTGAGGGGGCAATATTTATGGGATTCTCATCCTTGATTCCTTGATTTTCTTGATTCAGACATCTTTTGTGAGCTTTTGCTCAAAATTTGAGATTCTTATCTCTTACTTTGAATGTGATCTCGAGTCGACCTCATGTTTAAAGGCCTTTGTTTATGCTTTGTCTAGATATGATCCCGAATTGATCTCATATCTAAGTTGTTTTGTGATCCCAGATCGATCTCACATTTCAACTTCATTCTTTGACTGCATGTGATCCCAAATCGATCTCACATTAGTCAAAGAGGGGCAAATGTATGCACCCAAAAATGGTCGCTAGACTTTGGGCCCCATTTATTTGATTTATCAACCCTGAATCATTTTTATCAATAATCAATATTTTCAACATTATCAATTTCTTGATCAAGTCTTAATTTCGATCATATATTGGATTTTTATCCTATGGGCTAACCATTTATCCTAATTTTTTATTTACTTAAAAAGAATATTTCCTCTCCTTTTATTAAATAAAAAAGGCCCCACCTTTTCCTCTTATCCTAAGTTGCACAAATAAAACATTATTCCTATTTTATAAAAAGGAGAAAAACACTTTTTGTCTCATATGGACATAAAGTCAACTCCTATTTTTCTATTGGAGGATACTTGTGCACATGGATTGCTCCTCTTTCAAGCTCCACCGTTGATTAAGACTTTTGTCTCTTAATCTCCATGGTCTATTTCTCCTCATTTCCTATAAAAGAAGAGCTCTCTCCTTCATTTGCATATCCATCTCTTTCATGCTATTGTTATGTTGTAGGTTTTCTAAGTGCATTTGGAACTTTTGGAGATCATTGCTACATCAAGCTCTTCTTGGATTTCCTCATTGCTTCATAGTTTAGACTTCATTTCTTGCATTATCATAGCATCCATAGCTTCATTTCATAGATTAGTTTCTCTTATGCAATAGATAATCTCACATAGCTTAATTAGGAAAGTTGTAATCCTTTGTATTTCCTTTCAATAGCTTAAATTGCACTTTCATTTTCATAGACTAGCTTGCATCCTCATTTTTAGCTTACTTGCATTGCATTTCCATTTGGATTCATTGGAGATATTGGCACTCTTTCCCTTGTCTTCAACCTTAAATCTCTCATTGTGTGGTTGACTAGCAAGGTTATTAGCTTTATAGCTCTAGTTGAGAGCAACTCTACATCTTGCAACTCCATACATAGAGAGCTATGGATCAATTTTTGAGGCCTCATTCTTGAGTGTCCTTGATTGTAAGGATCCATAGAAGTGCACTACTTTTGTGTGTACACAATGTATATCCAACTTATGCAAACCCTAGGGTTAGATATGAAAATCAATTTTTGGGAGAAATAATAGCCAGAAAATAATCCAAATGATAACTCATATCATGCATTGAACAATGAAAAATAAGTGCATACTCATCACAAAAGTTTATTTTTTTTGCATTTGACCTAGTCAACACAATCTAATTTTTTTGATATAATTTCGGCCAAAAAAATAGAAATGAAAAATAGAGACCCCTACTAAAAAATAGAGAGCTTTCCAAAAATGTAAAAATTTCAGAAAAATCTCTTCATTTGTGCCCTAGAGACCCATTTTACCAAAATAGACCAATTTTTGTAAATCAATTATTTGAACTATGATATTGCATCCAAATTCAAATCACAAAGAATGGACCCCTTGTGAAATTAGAAGAGATTTCCAAAAATATAATTTTTTTTGAAAAATATGCTAATTTGCACCGAAAATTAATTTTTTATGAAAAATAAAGAAAAAATTATAAAAAATTGAAAATACTTAGAAAATTTTGAGTTTTTTATTGGAGCTTCTCTGACATGTTGCCAATCTGTAAAAACAATTTTAGACCACAACACCAAGCCGTTTGAGAGATATGATCAAATCTTTCAAATCTAGGGTTTTCCATCTCCAAACAAATCTGCACAAGGGTTAGCTCCAAAAATAATCAAAACCAACATGAAAGAGGTGGGTTGCCCCACGGTGGGTGCTAAAAATATACACACAAAATTAGTGCACTTCTATGAATCCTTACATACAAAAAAACTCAAGAATGAGCCCTCACAAATCGATCCATAGCTCTCTATGCATGGAGTTGCAAGATTTGTAAAATTGCTCTCAGCTAGAGCTATGAACTTGTGACCTTGCTAGTCAACCACACAATGAGAGATTCCAAATCAAAGACAAGGCCAACAATGCCAATATCTTTAATGAAATTCAAATGTATGCAATGCAATGCAAGTAAGCTAAGAATGAGAATGCAATCTAGTTTATGGAAATGAAAGTACAATGCAACTAATCTATGAAAGGAAAGAACAAATGTGACCAATCCCTCCTATTTAGACTATGTGAGATTAATCTATTGCATAAAAAGAAATCTACACTAAGAATGCCATTATCATGCAACTATGAAATGAGATGCAACAAAGTCTTCAAAGCTTGGATTGCAAGAGTGTCTTTAAAGAGAGCTCCAAATGACCTAGAAAACTTGCAGCATAATATTAGCATGAAAACCTAAGATGCAAATGAGGAAGATAGCTCTCCTTTTATAAGAAATGAGATGAAAATGGACCATTGAGATTAAGAGACAAAAGACTTAATCAACGGTGGAGAAAAATGGAATCTTGATCCTTGTGCACAAATATCTTCCAATGAGAAAATATGAGTTGACTTTTGTGTCCATATGAGACAAAAAGTATTTTTTCACTTTTTATAAAATAAGAATAATACTTTGTATTGGCAACTTAGGATAAGAGGAAAAGTGGGGCTTTTTATTTAATAAAAGGGGAGGAAATATTTCTTTTAAACAAATAAAGATTTAGGATAAAATGGTTAGCCCAAGGAATAATCGAAAATGATGAAATATGATTTGATCAAGGAAATTGATATAATTGAAAATGTTGATTTTTAAAAATATTGATTCAGGGATTTGATAAAATGCTGAATGGGGGCCCAAAGTCTAGGTGACCATTTTAGGGTGCATACAATTATCATATCAGATTAAGTATGTTTAAGAATTGTTGGTAAGGATAGGAATAGTGGAGATTCTAGAAATATCCCTCTAACGGATTAGGAGTGGTTGGGGAAGTTGAGAGGAAAGTTTTCAAATATTCATATTCACTTATTGAATGCTTTGGAGACTACTGGTTTGACTATCCATGCATTACCAGTGATTGAGATTCATTAAAATTGATTTCTTAACTAAAAAGGACTTGTAACAACAATATGAGGAAATTCTAGCCAAAGAAGAAATATATTGATGCCAAAAATCTAGAGAGAATTGGTTGAAAGATGAGGACTGCAATATAATGTTTTTCCGTAGTTCGGTCAAGGAAAGACCATTAATTAATAGAATAGCTTCAATAAATAATGAAGTTGGTCAACAAGTTATGGAATTAGATGCAATCAACAAGGAAGTGGTAGACTTTTACTCATCACTATGGTCATTACAAGATGGAGTGATATATAGTAGAGAGCTATATAGGGATGGTTGATAGTGTTCCTTGAGGGAAGGGGGTTTGTGAAAGACTTTTTATCATTGTATTGTGTATTTCCAATATGTTTGGATGCAGGGTAGACTAGGAGAATGAAGGATCACTCACTGATTGCATGATAACCCATTTTTGAAGGGTCACTGGTTGAGGGGACAGTCAAGGTACAAATGTTGATAGTGTTCCTTGAGGGAAGGGGGATTGTGAAAGACTTGTTATCATTGTATTGTGTATTTCCAATATGTTTAGATGTAGGGCAGACCAGGAGAATGAAGGATCACTCATTGATTGCATGATAACCTAGTTTTGAAGGGTCACTGGTTGAGGGGACAGTCAAGCTCCAGATGTTGATAGTGAAGTCCTTAAGGGAAGGGGGATTGTGAAAGACTTGTTATCATTGTATTATGTATTTCCAATATGTTTGGATGCAGGGCAAACCAGGAGAATGAAATATCACTCATTGATTCATGATAACCTAGTTTTGAAGGGTCATTGGTTGAGGGGATAGTTAAGGTCCGAATGTTGATAGTGAATTCCTTGAGGGAAGGGGGATTGTGAAAGACTTGTTATCATTGTATTATGTATTTCCCATATGCTTGGAGGTAGGGTAGACTAGGAGAATGAAGGATCACTCACTAATTGCATGATAACCCAGTTTTGAAGGGTCACTGGTTGAGGGGACAATCAAGGTCCAGATGTTGATAGTGTTCCTTGAGGGAAGGGGGATTGTGAAAGACTTTTTATCATTGTATTGTGTATTTTCAATATGTTTAGATGCAGGGCAGACTAGGAGAATGAAGGATCACTCATTGATTGCATGATAACCCAGTTTTGAAGGGTCACTGGTTGAGGGGACAGTCAAGGTCTGGATGTTGATAGTGATTTCCTTGAGGGAAGGGGGATTGTGAAAGACTTGTTATCATTGTATTGTGTATTTCTAATATGTTTGGATGTAGAGCAGACCAAGAGAATGAAGGATCACTCACTGATTGCATGATAACCCAGTTTTGAAGGGTCATTGGTTGAGGGGACAGTCAAGGTCCAGATGTTGATAGTATTCCTTGAGGGAAGGGAGATTGTGAAATACTTGTTATCATTGTATTGTGTATTTCCAATATGTTTGGATGGAGGGCAGACCAGGAGAATGAAGGATCACTCATTGATTGCATGATAACCCAGTTTTGAAGGGTCACTGGTTGAGGGGACAGTCAAGGTCTAGATGTTGATAGTATTCCTTGAGGGAAGGGAGATTGTGAAATACTTGTTATCATTGTATTGTGTGTTTCCAATATGTTTGGATGTAGGGAAGACTAGGAGAATGAAGGATCACTCACTAATTGCATAATAATCCAGTTTTGAAGGGTCACTGGTTGAGGGGATAGTCAAGGTTCAGATGTTGATAGTGAATTCCTTGAGGGAAGGGGGACTGTGAAAGACTTGTTATCATTGTATTGTGTATTTCCAATATGTTTGGATGCAGGGAAGACTAGGAGAATGAAGGATCACTCACTGATTGCATGATAACCTAGTTTTGAAGGGTCACTGGTTGAGGGGACAGTCAAGGTCCGGATGTTGATAGTGTTCCTTGAGGGAAGGGGGATTGTGAAAGACTTATTATCATTGTATTGTGTATTTCCAATATGTTTGGATGTAGGGTAGACCAGGAGAATGAAGGATCACTCATTGATTGCATGATAACTTAGTTTTGAAGGGTCACTTGTTGAGGGGACAGTCAAGGTCTGAATGACTGGGCCATTCAAGGACCCTATTTCTTTGTATTAATTTCTATTCAAATTGGATGCATGGATTTCTTGTGAATTATCGGCTGCGATGTATCTTGCAACTGCATCCATAAATTTGCATATACTTCTCTAGGGTTGTAAGCCACTTAGGGATCAAAATAGAGAAAATAAATCAAAATTGTTCTTTGTCCTATTTCCTTTTAACAAAGTCTCAACTATCAATGATACAATACATTTGATGCCCTAAGCTATCAATAAAAATGGCACCTAGCTAGAAGCTCACGGGCTGTCCATTTGATAACCATAGTCAACATTTCAAAAAAATGGATATCCTTGAGCACAAGCACCAATAACATCAAATAATAGAGTTAAAGCATGGGCTAGGGCACGACACCAATACAATGCAGTCATTTGAGTGAGCATCTCATAAATATACAATGACATCATTAAATGTGCCAGTAATATCAACAAACGTGAATCCAAACATTTCAAAATAGTGAATCGATATCCTTGAGTAGTACAAGCACCAATAACATCAAATAACAGAGATAAAGCACTGGCTAGGGCACGACACCAGTAGAATGCAGTCATTTCAGCAAGCATTCATGATCAAATAAAATGCAATGCATTTAAAATTTGTGGTCGAATATGATGCCAGAGGCTCGAAAGATGAAGAAATCACATACCTTCTCTCGAGTTCAGCTTTCACTTATTTTCTCCCGCTCCTTTTCTATGGCAATCGAAATAAAAATGATTTGGCACTTCACTTTTTTTTTTATCTATACCTTGGAATTGTCAGAATTTTGATGCTCAATTTAAAACCCATCGGAATATCGACACCATCGGGGCCTATTTAAAAAAAGCAACAAATTCATTAAAAAAAAATTACCCGTCAGAAGTTTCTGTCAAAATTTGGCCTTAAATGTAGTAGTGAGTCAACTCTTTTTCATGTATAAACTCTTACTTATTATCTTTAAAAGAAAAAAAATGAATTATTTTTAAAATTTAAATATTAGTTTGCATTTTAATTATTACATTAAATTGTTAATTCAATCAAATAGAGTGAAGAAATCAAAAATGGAAATAATGGTAAAGATTTAAAAAATTATAATTTATCACGTACAAATATATTTCCAAAAATAATTAACTATTTCTACTTTTCAAAAAAAGTCATTTAATTGTCTATAAATTAGAAGTACGTTTTGCTATTTTAAACATAGGACTGATGGAAGTAAGGGCACTGGCTATGGGCCAGTGTAAATATTGGGCTAATTATGAGTTCATGTCATCTATTTATGAGTTAATTTGTTTAGTGTAGATTTGTTGTGCACAACAAACTTTATATATCCAAACTCTAGTGCAAGTAGTTTGGGGATGACACTTATAATATAAAGTCACTTTTCAAATCTAAGGCCTCTTTCATTTTGTTGACTCAAGATTTCCTTTATTTATTTTCTTGATGTTTTTATCCTTCACATATATTTTATTTATGTTTGTGCACACACAGACACACATGCACACTTGCATTAGTGTGTTCATTTATGATATTTTGAGATAGTGGTTTTGTAGGTTTATTTTTTAAAATGTCATTTCCTTACGTACATTTTTTTGGTTTAACATATTTATTTTGTAAGCTTTTAGTCTTGGAAAATGACTATTTGAAGCATATTTGGGCAAAATATAATACTCAAATTTGTATACTTGTATAATCTTGCACTATGATTTCTCTCTTTGGCCTCCATTCCTTAGTATTTCCCTAGGTTCAATTTATCTCTTGCATTAGTACTTTCTCCTCCCATGGTCCAAAGATATTTTATCTTACAAATATCCTAGTTCTTTTGTATGTTGGCTCCTCATGTTATGAGTATTTCTACAAACTATTGCACTTCACTCTCTTGGGTATGTTTTTTTGTGATTTTTCTTTTCTTTTACTCTTCTTTATTATTATTTTTTTATTTTTCATCTCTAGAATATGCATCTCATATTTCTCTTTCATATACATAGTGGTGCAGGGGCACCTCCAGGCACCTCCACCTTTGAATTTTATATTATTTAACTCATTTTAAAAGTTCATGGGAGCATGTCAAGAAATGATAGATTTGTTAATTGGCATTGTAATGTATTCGATAAAGAGATTTTATGACATTTGTAATCTAAAGACCGACTGGGAATACAAAGGGCTGAAGGGTAAGTGGATTGTTTCATAACGGTCCAAGAATATCTATTTATAGACCAACATGTAATCATAAACGAGAGAGTCGACAAAGAGTAGACTAAGGAGATAGACTAGAATTGGGGGAAAAAGGATCGGGCTCTCTGGCCTTTAGCCAGAGAGCCAATCATAATGTACTTGCAAGTTTTATTTCAATGTATAATCTTTGGATCAAATGGTTTTCACATAGTTTCTTTGGGTCATCTCCTTGTGTTTACTTTTAATTTCTGGGTGAACCCACAATAGTGGGTTACACTTTTTTGTCTAAATGGACATTGAACTCTACATTTTGAAAAAAACTTTCAAATTCAGATGCATATTGTTGTTAAATCGTTTGAAATTAGAACATGAATTAAATTAGACTTTTAGGATTTTTTGTCTAAATTCTAAATATATTTTTTATTTTTATTTTTGAATTGATTTGAATAGTTTTTTCTTTCTCCCACGAAAAATGGTATGTTGCTGAAAATGTCATTTTCAAAGAGTTACATTGTTTTCATAGAGCATACCTTTTTTTTCTAAAATAGATATCAATGTGATTATTTTGAAATTAGTTTTGTAACATCCATATAGAGGGCATGCAATTGGTTTGATGACATTATCATGATTATTTCATATTTTATTAACATTTGAAACTGTTGACTAAACTGTAATTTTGACATACCTTGACTACATAGCTTATAACTTACCGTCTATTTGTCCAATTTCATTTTTATTTTTTTTGATAGAAAGAAAACTTAAATACCTACGGCATAGATATTTTTTAGAATTTTTTTTCTCTCATTTACTATTTTTCCATAAGCGTCAAACATACAGGTAGACATACAGTGAAATATCTATGTTTAGTAAAACTAAAAATACAAAATCATAATAAAATCAGTATATATTAACATTATAATCATTGGAAATATTTTTCTCAGTAGTATCTTACTACATAGATAGGTTTTTCAAATGGATTTGTTTGCTCTCCCAAAAGATAAAGGCAAGGTGATTTTTTGTCAGCATTTTAATAGGTGCGAAGGAGACTCCATTGCAAGTATGAATGAAGAGTATAGATGTTATATCAATGTTTTTTTTATCTAAGAGGCTTTGAGCTAACTGTTTGTAAATAATTCCTTCAAATGGAACTTCTCAAGGCTTAAATAATCATATTTCATTAATTAAAATGTGTTATTTCAACAAAAATTAGCATGTCTAAAAAAGTGTAACCCACTATTGTGGGCTCACCCTGTTAAAATATTGTTCGTTCATGTTTAATAAACGATGAGACAATCATGATATGCATATAAATATATATATATATATATATATATATATATATATATATATATATATATATACTATATAATATAATTGAAAAGTAAGTATATATTAATATGCACATGTGTGAACTTATATATATATATATATATATATATATATATATATATATATATATATATATATATATATATATATATATATATATATATATATATATATATATATATATACAAAGTATGAATAAACTATTGGTTAAGATATGTTAACTAATAGTTATGTAATGAAGTGACATGACCATAAGTATATACGGTCATGTCTATTCATTACATGACTATTCAATATATACATATACCCTATTGTTATTGTAGAATCAATCAATAATGAAGGCAATTGTATTCTACAATCACAATGGTAATCTATTTTCAGTACAGCCTCATATATATTCTCTATAGGATGATCTTAATTTTACAACATGATATCAGAGCCTAACCTTTAAGAGAAATTATATTCGAGAAAAGTATTGCAGAGAGAAGACAACACATCGAATCAGAAGAAAGGAATTCTATCACCGTATTCTGGCTTACAATAGTTTTTAAGCCCATTACATTACGTGGCCAAGAGAGTTTGGTCGTATTTATTAGATGGCTCAAGGAGGGATTCCAAGCAGGGTCAATAGAAATGGGACGACATTAAGAATATAGAAGAATGTCGATGCTATCCTTGACCACCATTTCTCAAGTTAAGAACAACGAGATCACTTTCAACAGTAAAGTACAGAACCCCATAATACTGATTGTAAGCAACAAGTAGCGAATAGGTAGGTTATGGTTTAGAAGTACAATACTTGAATGATATTACGGATAATAGGAGGAACGAACAGATGGGATGTTCTTAGGAACAAAAACAATGATATCAGTTTGTTTTTAATATATATATTATTATCGAATAGCAGAATAAGAACATCCAATTATAAGGGAATATTGTCGCAAATATATAGGAGTTGCCGTGTGAAGTCAAGTAATCATATAGGAACATATAATGAGAGACCTCTGGGCAATGAACAGCGATAAGACAAAGGTAGTGACCACCAGGACATTGGGATGATTGGCTGGGAATACATATATTGCACGGGTTCTCTAAAGTTCCTTTGCTCATGTAAAAATCCCATGTTGTTCTAATGCCATCGGGTATGAATCATGGAGTAGACCACTTTCCATTTGACATCAGCATATGTTTGTTATGGCATGTCTGTTGCCCACATCAGATGGAAGACTACAGCCCATGGCAACAAGATGTATGACCAAACGGTTGTCCAGGTTGAGCAAGATATATTGTGAAACAATCAATCTAGAGATATAGCTCAATGTTGGAAGAAGATAGCATATACATCGGCTCCTATTATTGCTATGTACTTTACATTCCGTTCAATATATACAAGGGAAAGAAATAATATACCATATAGACAATTGAAAGAGATTGATGAGACTTGAAATGGAGGACAAGTAGAAAATAATTGAACTTCTTTGAGAACTTTGGAGTTAAAGAAGATAAACCAAACAATGAAGAGTGAACTATACCATAGTTCTGCATATTGTTCAAGCACCTTTCTCTAAATCTAGATAAGTTCTATTTCCTGAATTATTCTCACAATTTTAATGTCTTTGTTTGTGATAAAATTATATTTATAAATGTACTACAATTTTTACCTCGAGATGGAATTACTATTCAGTACTAAATCGGGGTAAATTTTGATCGGGGGCATTTCATATTAAGAGAAATGATTTATTATATATATACATATATATCAATATATAAAATAATTGATATTAACTAGCTGTCAACTCAACCAAATAGTGTTTTTCACAAGAAGAACCAATAAACATCGGGAATCTATATTATGGAAAATACTTTGTGGATACACCATAATTAGAACCTTGGATTCAAGAAATATAAAAGCTGCAATACGCTACATACGCAGAGTTATTTCTGCCACTCCGCTAAGTACCACAACTATACTTAATTCATTTCGTAGCAAGGTTTAAAACAGCTTATCAAAAACTTCATTGAGATCGACATTGGATCATTACATAAGCTGGAGTAACAAGGACTAGGATCAATGGTTGATCTAGTTAACCAATCAATATATATATGATTCTATTTATGCTTCTTTCAATTCGCTAATATAGCAGAATCGTTCGTTGTCAAGTACCTCTTTCATAATACTGAGGTAATCGTCACTTGCACAAAGATAATTGACATTGCATTTGCCACATTTTCAATTTGTCTTGAGTACAAGATTAATAGAAAAAAAAAAAGACTTTTGCAAATGAGTGCGAAGAAAATTAATCAGAATGAAACCGATATGTTATGAAGAAGGACGATGGGTACGAGTATTAATGGACTCACCTTATGGAAACAAATACTTGAAAATATTTGAAATTTAAGATAAGTATTCTATGCTTTATTAATACATATGAATTTTCAATTTGTAATTCATTAAATAATAAATCTTGTATGCTTCTATCATTTGTATTCTTGTACGAGATAGTTTAGCTTTATAAACTATTTGTAATCTATCTCTAACATACTTTCAGGATAAAAGCATATGAAATTCAGATTCAGAGAAAGTCTGACATTTTCAAGAGGTCAAGAATTTGATTAACTTGAGCTTCAGAGGGAGCATATGATTCAGTTAACTTGTGACAATCTCAATCGTATTGATTGAGAGGGAGTTCACTATTGAAGGTAAAACAATTATGAGATTATAGTAGTGGAAACTAGTGGACAGAATCACAGATGAGATTCACATGGATAGAATCTCTGCTTGAAGTAATTCATACATCTCGAGACTACAGTTCATTAAGATGAACATCATACTAGAGGTCCTTATTATCTTCCCTCAAGTCCAAGAGGGAGTGTTAATGTTATGGCCTTGAAAAAGATCAAAATGCATCCTATGCTAATCCGCAGCCTTATGGAAACCCAGTATGAGATATCGATTCTCTCACGAAGAAAAGTATGAAGTCACATCCTGTAGTGACATTGAGTTGAGTATATAAAAAGGATATGCCTCCATGACAGAAGAAGAAAAAGGATATGCATCAGTGGATATGCGAGGATCTTGATTCAGAGGGAGTAGACCATGTTTTGTTGTCTCTCTAGTGATCGAGAAACTGTAGCAGAGAATTATAATGAATTACCATGTGAGAAGGCTATGCTTCCATGTCATAGGGAGAAGTTAGAAGATCAAACTAAGATGGCATCACAGGATCGTGGTCATATTAATTCAGAGGAAGTATACCATGTGAAGATGGTTTCTCACCAAGCCCCTTGCTAGGAAGAAGATTGTGTACTTCAGATAACCTTGGTATGTTGAGAACTAAAGCCTTAAAGAAGTTCTCAGAATCCGTGATCCATCATTTTGTATCTTAATATGATTCTTTTCTGTGATAGACAAGTCTAAGGTGGAAGCCTTGGTTTTAACTCTCTGAGGAGAGTCAAGATGGATATCATATGTGTGACTTTATAGGTCCACTCATCCTGTGTTCATATTTAGAAGATGATGATTTTCTGAACATGAATACTTGTACTTAACATGAAAGGTGATGATCTTTCATGTGTGTTGGGTTACTATTTCAAGGTGACGATCTTGACAATAGTTAACCAGGCTTCAAGATCGACTCCCGAAAGGGTTTGTCCCGGATAGGACCGGACATCTTGTCGCTTATGTTATTACTTGGTGTGTAATAATTGTTAAGATCGACTCCCGAAAGGGTTTGTCCCGGATAGGACCGGACATCTTAACGTTGAGATTATTACTGTGTAATAACTTGTCAAGATCGACTCCCGAAAGGGTCTATCCCAGATGTGCCAGATATCTTGATGTCTATCATGATCGACTATTGAAAGGGTCTGTCCCGGATGTGCTGGATATCATGATATGAAAAGATTCTACAAATTCTATTAAACTCTCTCTCAAGAGGGAGTGTTAAAGTATTGTTCGTTCGTGTTTAATAAATGACGAGACAATCATGATATGCATATAAATATAGATATATTTATATATATATATACTATATAATATAATTGAAAAGTAAGTATATATTAATATGCACATGTGTGAACTTATATATATATATATATATATATATATATATATATATATATATATATATATATATATATATATATATATATATATATATATATATATATATATATATATATTATACAAAGTATGAATAAACTATTGGTTAAGATATGTTAACTAATAGTTATGTAATGAAGTGACATGACCATAAGTATATATGGTCATGTCTATTCATTACATGACTATTCAATATATACATATACCCTATTGTTATTGTAGAATCAATCAATAACGAAGGCAATTGTATTCTACAATCACAACGGTAATCTATTTTCAGTACAGCCTCATATATATTCTCTATAGGATGATCTTAATTTTACAACACACCCTTCTCATGCAGTTTGGTTTCGAAGATCTGTATTAATGTTTAGGTGAAAATCAATTTCGAGAGCTCATTATTAATGGAGTTCCTTATGTTTGTTGTTGACAGGTTTGTTTTATGAACGAACATAATAATGAAATGTATTGGGTTTCTTGAGTTATCAATAAACAGTATTAAATATTCTATTGTTTATGAATCAGTTACAACAGTCCTGATTATGAATGGGATTCGTTTGATTTGACATAGTATTGATTCAAAAATCAAATGCTAGTTCTCGAATGTATTGCAATAGTTTCAAGAACCGTTACACAAGTATTGAACTAGTTTCAAATCATGAACCAACTATTGGTATTTGGTGCAACCGAAGGTGTTGAGCATCCATTTTGAAGTGACAGCCAAGATTATGTTATTCTATGCTTGATATTTGTAATAGAGAAAAGGTGGTGACATATTATCATATGCACATATTCGAGTTGTGACCCGCACGGTAATGGAGTTCAGTCTCGATCTTTGGGAGACTTGCAAGGTTTAACAAACAATGAAGGTAAAATATCCATGGGTGAGTTGGTTGTAATCTTGGAGGGTTTTATGAAGCCAATATTGTTATATTGAGTTGATACTATTATTTTGGGATATCGAATGTAATTTGACTATTGGATTATGAGCCTCTAAACTATGTTTAAAGAAAGAGACATTGAGATGTGTAGATTTAAGAATGCTTTGATGCAAATTTAAGAAAGAAATTGAAGTATATGCAGATTTGTGGAATACCATCGATGCCCTCTACATCAAGTGGTATCAGAGCTCACAAGATTTTGAGCGTGTAGATAGATAGAATCTACACCAAGTAGTGTTGGGTTTATTTCAGATTCTTGTTATGCATTTTTTGGTTGCAGATTGGTGCCAATTCGCTCAGCTGCAAATGGGTAGACAAGAAGGTCTACCAGAGGGACCATAGGAGATGGTCTTGTGTGTCACTGATAGACTGAGGAGAGAGGCGTGATGGGTCTCCCAGGTGAGGGATAGATGTTGTGATGCAACACGAAGGAGTGGACTGTGTAATGGGAGAAGCATCTTGAAGGCAATCAGTATAAGCTCCATCAAGAGGAGTCACAGTTGAAAGAGAAAGAGGAAGCAGCGGAGGCGTCGATGTGGTGATGAAGACAAAGAGGCCAAGGATTTGTTTGAAGATTCTCACCAAAGCATTTTGATGGGACATAGAAAATTTTAAAGCTCGAGAGTGTGGTGCAGGGGCACCTCCACCTTCAAATTTTATGTTATTAAAAGTCATTTTAGAAGTTCGTGGGAGCATGTCAAGAAATTATAGATTTATTCATTGGCATTGTAATGTATTCGATAAAGAGATGTTATGACACTTGTAATGAAAATGCCGACTAGGAATACAAAGGGTCAAAGGGTAAGTGGACGGTTTCATAACGGTCCAAGAATCTCTATTTATAGACCAACATGTAATCGCAAATGAGAGAATCGACAGAGAGTAGATTAAGGAGATAGAGAAGAATTGGGGGAAAAAGGATCAAGCTCTCTGGCCTTAAACTAGAGAGCCAGTCATAATGTACTTGCAAGTTGTATTTCAATGTATTATCTTTTGATCAAATGGTTTTCGCAAATTTTCTCTGGGTCGTCTTCTTGTGTTTACTATTAATTTCTCTCGCAGTTCAGTTTCGAAGATCTATATTAATGTTTAGGTGAAAATCTATTTCAAGAGCTCATTATTAATGGAGTTCCTTATGCTTCTTGTTGATGGGTTTATTTTATGAATGAACGTAATAATGAATTGTATCGGGTTTCTTGAGTTATCAATAAACAATATTAAATATTCTATTGTTTATGAATTAGTTTACAACAGTCTCGATTATGAATGGGAGTCGTTTGATTTGACAGAATATTGATTCAAAAATCAAATGCTAGTTCTCGAATGTATTGCAATGGTTTAAAGAACTGTTGCACAAGTATTGAACTGGTTTCAAATTATGAACCAACTATTGGTATTTGGTGCAACTGAAGGTGTTGAGCATCCATTTTGAAGCGACAACCAAGATTATGTTATTCTATGCTCGATATTTGTAATAGAGAAAAGGTGACAACAAGTTATCATATGCACATATTCAAGTTGTGACCCACACAGTAATGGAGTTCAATCTTGATCTGTGGGAGATTCACAAGGTTTAACAAACAATGAAGGTAAAATATCCATGGGTGAGTTGGTTGTAATCTTGGAGGGTATTATGAAGCCGATATTGTTATATTGAGTTGATATTATTGTTTTGGGATATCGAATGTAATTTGACTATTGGATTATGAGCCTCTAAACTATGTTTAAAGAAAGAGACATTGAGATGTGCAGATTTAAGAATGTTTTGATGCAAATTTAAGAAAGAAATTGAAGTATATGCAGATTTGTGGAATACCATCGATGCCCTCTGCATCAAGTGGTATCGGAGCTCATAAGATTTTGAGTGTCTAGATAGATAGAATCTACACCAGGCAGTGTTGGGTTTATTTCAGATTTTTGTTATGTAGTTTTTGGTTGCAGATTGGTGCTGGTTCTCTCAGCTGCAAATGGGTGGACAGGAAGGTCTACCAGAGGGACCATAGGAGATGGTCTTGTGTGTCATCGATAGATTGGGGAGAGAGGCATGATGGGACTCCTAGGTGAGGGAAAGAGGTTGTGATGCCGCATGAAGGAGTGGACTATGGAATGGGAGAAGCACCTTGAAGGCAATCAGCATAAGCTCCATCAAGAGGAGTCACAGTTGAAAGAGAAAGAGGAAGCAGCGGAGGCGTCGATGCGATGATGAAGACAAAGAGGCCAATGATTTGTTTGCAGATTCTCACCAAAGCATTTTGATGGGACATAGAAAATTTTAAAGCTTGAGAGTATGATGCAGGGGCATCTCTAGGCACCTCCACCTTCAAATTTTATATTATTTAAGTCATTTTAAAAGTTCGTGGGAGCATGTCAAGAAATTATAGATTTATTCATTGGCATTGTAATGTATTCGATTAAGAGATTTTATGACATTTGTAATGAAAAGACCGACTGGAAATACAAAGGGTCAAAGGGTAAGTGGATGGTTTCATAAGGGTCCAAGAATCTCTACTTATAGACCAACATGTAATTGCAAATGAGAGAGTCGACAGGGAGTAGATTAAGGAGATAGAGTAGAATTGGGGGAAAAAAGATCATGCTTCAGCCAGAGAGCTAGTCATAATGTACTTGCAATTTGTATTTCAATGTATTATCTTTTGATCAAATGGTTTTCACAAAGTTTCTTTGGGTCGTCTCCTTGTGTTTACTATTAATTTCTCCCACAGTTCGGTTTCGAAGATCTATATTAATGTTTAGGTGAAAATCGATTTCAAGAGCTCATTATTAATGGAGTTCCTTATGTTTCTTGTTGATGGGTTTATTTTATGAATGAGCGTAATAATGAATTGTATCGGGTTTCTTGAGTTATCAATAAACAGTATTAAATATTTTGTTGTTTATGAATCAGTTTAGAACAATCCCGATTATGAATGGGAGTCGTTTGATTTGACAAAGTATCGATTCAAAAATCGATTGCTAGTTCTTGAATGTATTACAACAGTTTCAAGAACTGTTACACAAGTATTGAACTGGTTTCAAATCATGAACCAGCTATTGGTATTTGGTGCAACCGAAGGTGTTGAGCATCTATTTTGAAGCGACAACCAAGATTATGTTATTCTATGCTCGATATTTGTAATAGAGAAAAGGTGGCCGCATGTTATCATATGCACATATTCGAGTTGCGACCCGCATGGTAATGGAGTTCAATCTGGGTCCGTGGGAGACTCGCAAGGTTTAACAAACAATGAAGGTAAAATGTCCATGGGTGAGTTGGTTGTAATCTTGGAGGGTATTATGAAGCCGATATTGTTATATTGAGTTGATACTATTGTTTTGGGATATTGAATGTAATCTAACTATTGGATTATGAGCCTCTAAACTATGTTTAAAGACAAAGACATTGAGATGTGTAGATTTAAGAATGTTTCGATGCAAATTTAAGAAAGAAATTGAAGTAGATGCAGATTTGTGGAATACCATCGATGCCCTCTGCATCACATAGGGATAATGGTAGAGACACTTATGATTGTTCTATCATTTAATTTACTATTCTCGATTCTAGATACAATTAGAATTAATATGACACACAAACACCAACCTAATTTCTATTTGACTATTTGTAGATGTTGATATATCATATTTGAGATTTTAATATTTTGAAGAAGTCTCAACTAGTCAACTCTTTTTCATGTATAAACTCTTTATTATCTTTAAAAGAAAAAAAATGAATTATTTTTTAAATTTAAATATTACTTTACATTTTAATTATTACATTAAATTGTTAATTCAATGAAATAGAATGAAAAAAAAATTATAATTTACCACATGCAAATATATTCCCAAAAATAATTAACTGTTTCTACTTTTAAAAAAAATGTCATTTAATTTTCTATAAATTAGAAGTACGTTTTGCTATTTTAAACAGACTGACTGGCTAATATTGGACCCCAATGCCGAACTCAAACATGGTCTTGTTTTTTTTTAATATTATTGTTAATTAAGAAAAAAAATGTGTATTAAAGTATTACCGTTAAGAAAGAAAATCTCGAGTTCATGTCATCTATTTATGAGTTAATTTGTTTACATGGAGAAACAAATTGTATAACTCAAAGGACATGTGATTTACAGTGTGAGGAGGATAATAGTCTAGGATTGTTTTGCATACCTTGTACATGCTGTAATTTTCTGCTGCAGATCTCCAGTCTGTATCCAGAGCTCTTGCATCAGCTTCCTTTTCCGCCCCTTCTTGCATCTCCTTGATGAAAGCAAGACCGTGATAACTCCACGAAATGCTTCAACATTCTTCGTGCGAAGGATATCCACATTGATGCCTATGTTATAAGCTGTTTCGGCGTTCTCGATAAATTTCTGGTATTCATCATCCTGAAAGGAATTCTTGGGCAAAGGTATGTACTGAGCTCTGCAAAGGAAGGAAGATTTTGTTTCTTTGGAATTCGATCAGTCCTTTACAATGAAAGGTACGTATTCATACGAGAATTTGTTCATGCTTTTCTTCTCTTGAACAATCTGCTGGTTTTCCTTTCCGCTTCTTTAATTTCATCAAGGCTGCTATGTTTTGATTCACCAAATTGCTGGTTTTATTTTAGTTAGTTTGTGCATAGAATAAATTTGTTACATAGAAGAATCGTTCACCTTTGCTAAATGATGTAAACATAACTGTTTGCATAAAAGAGTCATTCACATATAAATATAAATATATTCCTCGACAGTCTTCAGCATGTATTTAGCCGTTCTTTCAAGTAAATCAGTTCCACTTTGTAGGGTGCAAGAATTGATAAAAAATTTGCAACCCTGCTTTTTTTTCATTTGTTTCCCTTACCTCCGCCCATGTTTTCTTTCCCAGTCTCCGTCTATGTTTTCTTGCACTGGAGGATTTCACTTCCTTAAGAGCGACATATCGCTTCTAATCCAACCACGGTTTTTCCTAATCCACGGTGGTTTTCTTGTCCAAGATATCTTTTCATTAATGATGCAGGGATTCCTTGACCAATTGTTTGTTAATATCTGATTCTTCGGCCAATTACATGTCTGAAATTCCTCTTTCTGTGGGTTGCTGATCAATTTTTGATCATTCAGATGTGGGATTGGCCATTCCTCATCTGCCAGATTTGCCTAGGACCCTGTTCCTTGAGTTGAATTGGCTCTTTGAGGCAGTGAGTTAGGGCAGTCTTCGTCAATCCATTTTCCTCCATGAAAGACCAACTGTGGGATCCATGTGTATCCGCCCTCGAATCTCAATCCTCTGTGATTTGGTTCCTCTTTCCTCTGATGTCCGCTTTCCCCTGATGAGCTGCCCTGAAGCTGAATTACCTCTTTCATATTATACAGTATACTTATTTAGTAATCATTTCATCACAATGATCCATGTGTATCCGGCTATCCGCCCTCGAATCTCAATCCAATTTACATAGGGGATGGATTTTATTGGTCTAATTTCATAGGTTCTGAAATTCCTTAAGAGCGACATATCGCTTCTAATCCAACCACGGTTTTTGGTAATCCACGGTGGTTTTCTTCTCCAAGATATCTTTTCATTAATGATGCAGGGATTCCTTGAACAATTTTTTGTTATGTTTGATTCTTCAACCGAATATATGTCTGAAATTCCTCTTTCTGTGGGTTGCTGATCAATGTTTGTTCATTCAGATGTGGGATTGGCCATTCCTCATCTGCCAGATTTGCCTAGGACCCTGCCCCTTGAGTTGAATTGGCTCTTTGAGGCAGTGAGTTAGGGCGGTCTTCGGGATCCATCAAGCCTGTGGCCCTTGGCTATCTTTCAGTGATTCCATTTCTCATCCCGCTCCCCCTGTAACACGGCCTGTGGATGCCTGTTGTGTGTCAATAACCCAAACGCAGTCGGAGACTGATCTCAGTACAAATTTTGTGGAACTTACCAAATTTCTGGAGGAAGATGATTTTGTGTTTGATTAAGTTCTACTCAATTTGCTGGAAATAAATGTATTCAAATACGATGGCCAACTCCAGGAATTTTTCTTATTTATTATTCAGGGTGAGAAACCATCAAATAATGTCAATAGAAAAGGTATCCAGCAAGTATGATTACAATTATTTTAGTTTTCTGAATACACTTTTACATGCGATAGCTCCCGCGCCTTGGATCTACTTCATTCTCCAAATCAAATTGTTTACTTCAAATTTTTTGGTTAACTTTCTTCTTTCTTTTTGCACCTACTTATTAGGAGCTTCCAACAGCAAGTAAATGTAGTCATTTTTTTAGGATGAAGTCTTTAGTTGGCTCCAGACATTAACATTTATAACAGCAAATTAATTGCTGGTAGATAAATTTGAATTTGAATTTCTGAGAATGAATTTTGTAGACAGCAGTGTTAAGTTGTTGGGGAATTTTCTTTTAAAGAGCAGCAGAAAATAATTTTTTGAGTTTTTTGAAGCGGCAATTTTATTTGTCTTTGAGTTTGTTTGTTGAGCAATGATTGCTCCAGACATTGTAGCTCCACATAGTCAGTAGTTTGTATCTCCATTTTAATTTCTATTCTGATGTTCATTCTGAGTGATTGGGAAATCAGCGTTTGAAAGTTCTGTGCTGTGCCCTGTTTTAAGAATTTTAATTTCTTGTTTTGATATTAACAGTACTTTGACATTTTCAGATATTCTTCTAAAATCTCTACATTCTAGCCATTCAATCCATTTATAAATTTGTATTGAAAGTTAGAATTGAAGGCCATATGGGGAGCTTTTTTAATATGTCTTCAAATTCTCTGTAAATACATTTTTACATGCCATAGCTCCTGCGCTTTGCATCTACTTCATTCTCGAAATCAAATTTTTAACTTAAAATTTCACCGTTAACTTTTTTCTTTTCTTGCCACTCAATCCATTCATAATTTTGAATCGAAAGTTAGAAATGAAGGCCCTATTGATGGCTCTTTCAATATGTCTTCAAATTCTATAATGGGTTCTTCAAATTCTACAATGATAAATTGAAAAGGTTGTCAGTCTCTTTTAAGGAGTTCACACTTCTGCAACACATCTCCTTAGGTTGCCATTCTACAAAATATGACAAAGCTATAGTATTTGGATATCCATAATTGCACGCTTTCCGAAGAGTTGTAGTTTGAGGGAGGTGCCAGTGAACATCTGGCCTCACCTTCCAACACACACAAATCCATTCCAACTCTCTGGAATTGGCTGATGAAGCACAAAGCTTTTCCTGCTATAACAGTCGCCTTCACTCCATCTTTCTCAAATTTGGGTATGTCTTTCCCTTGAAGTTCTTGATTTTTAGGCTCATTACTGACCGCCATAAAAGCAATACAATTATAAACATGAAGGTTTTCTTTTAAGGAAAATGTTACTTGATATTCTAAGAATTTGGAGTTGAGAAGGCACTCACATATGTCTTTGGCAGCAAGATTAACCCACAACTGCAAACCATGTTGTGATCCTGGTCTAGCTGGCATTTCAGAGTGGATTGCCCCGGCCTGCAGTCATCCACTACACAGTACTTTGCACTAAAAACCCTCAGTACATGACCATCACAGAAAAGAGTGAAGTAATATAAGAACAGGGGACTAAGAGATTTAAAACCTGCAGATCGCCAGCCTTGATGGTGCCCTTATGTCCTACAAAGTCCTCATGCGTGAAGGCTCCCTGTGTTCCAAAAAATAAAGAATATATTCTCTTACAAACTTGTAAACCTCTACAGCAGATCTGACCAGCAGGTCTGGATTGTTGAAAACAGAAAATTTATGCCATCTATAATATTGATTGCAATTTAATTTTTGAATTTGATTATGTCAGATTAATTTTACATCAATATTTTAGATCACATTCTATGATCTATAGTCAACACAAAAGAAAATAAATCATCAATTATTCTTAAATCCTCCCAGTTTCAGTAAAAACACATCTACGGAGCCATACTCAACCTCTCCAGCTATGATGCTCTGGATAGGGGAAAAGGAAAGGGAGAAAAGATGGTACCTCCAGCATGTATGTCACAGTCTCGAAACCTGCCCAAAACATATTGTTAAATCATTAGTGCGAACAGAGCAAAGAAAACAGGCTTAAAAAGGTGTCAAGATCCAACATATAAATATACCCCTGTGAGGATGGTCAGGAAAGCCAGCAGGAGCACTTACTGCAATGCCCACACTTGATTTGTTAGATGAAATACAAACATACTTGTTACCAATAGTTTTGGGTAGAGACCAACTAACCTGAGAATTCATCCAGTAAAAGAAATGGAATTAAAATTTTGAAACATATCAATGATTGATTTCAATGGGACTAAATCAAGCAATCTGAAAGACTTAGAATCGCAGTCCTAAATCATCTTAAAAGAAAAGAAATGAAGAAGTGGTATTACCTGCCAATACTGCGTCTGACGATGGCTCCATCTCCTTCATATTGTTCTCTGCCCAACACCTTCTTTGCCACAATGCGAGGTTTCACAAACGGAGTCATATTGCTCATCCTTCGCTAAAATTCCAAACTTTTTTCTTAACAAATAATGAGATATCTCGCAAATAATAAAGATGACTATTCGGGGTAAATTGTTGAGATATCTCGCAAATAATGAGATATCTCTAGGGCATATGCTGGTCAGGAGTGAAATCCTTGCCAAAATCAGTTAGGCAACTAATTAATCTTCAAATACTGGAATGTTTACCTGACATCCTTGCCAAAATCATTTAGGCATCCTTGCCAAAATCAGTTAGGCAACTAATTAATCTTCAAATACTTGTTTAAACTGAAGTGTCCGAAATCCCCATGAAAGACCAACTGTGGGATCCATTTTCCTCAATGAAAGACCAACTGTGGGATCCATGTGTATCCACCCTCGAATCTCTATCCTCCGTGATTTGGTTCCTCTTTCCTCTGATGTCCACTTTCCCCGTGAAATGACATTCTGAAGCTGAATTACCTCTTTCATATTATACAGTATTTAGTAATCATTTCATCACAATGTCATGAATTTATGATACCCTTTATGAATTTCTGATACTCTTGAATATATTATTAAATCATCACCCTGGAAACTTTTAGTCTTGAGTATCATATTGCAAAGGAAAATATTCTTCTCATTTGCAATATATCACTCTTCATAGACTAAAATAGAAATTCTTGAAATCTTGTGTTCGAGCTATACCTTATGCTTTTCATGGCATGTGTAGCTCAAAATCCCATGATGGTGCTTTGATGGACCATCTGCAAGCTAATTTGCATTCTCAGTTTAAAATGTTTTTTTCACTGTTTAATCTGAACATTTATCTTAAAAGCAAATCAGGTTGCTGTACAGGAAAGATTACCAGTTATAGAATCTTAGAAGAACTACTACAAGTAAGACTGCAAAAATCCACTATAGAAGGAAAGCTGAGAAATATAATTCATAATTCTATTAGATTTCTAGAAATTACTTAAAAAATGTCAGAAATTGCCTATACCAGCTGTTATGAATTTTTCTAGAAAAATATATTAACTAGAAAAAATATTGAACAGTCATCTATAGTACAAGAATAGTTTCATATTATTCCTATGAGTGTATGTTAATATTTTTTCTAATATCAAAATTTAGATTATTTTTTTGTTAATATCAAAATTTAGACAATGAAATCAGATATTTAAATTTAGATAGGTTTACTTTTTTACACTATTGTTACTATTGTCATGATTTATTTATTGCTGGTGTTATAAAATTATCATGTTACATGGTTTTGATGCACTTTAATCACTCTGCATCAACTACTTTGATGAATGGTTGTAATGTTCAATTTTCTTTTCATTTTATGTTTTTTATTTTTTTATTTGTTTGCATTTTTTTTTATTTTTTTCTTGATTTTTCTTTAATTTTAAATCTTTTGTATTTTTTCGTGTGGATGTTAATGTTTTATATTTTATTCAGTTTACTTAATATTATTTTTTAAATTTCAATTGTTAATTATAACACCTTCTTTTGCAAAAGCACAACATGCATTACAAAATTTGTTGACAAGGCTACATGAACAAATAAATATTTCTATAAATTACTTATTTCACCTAATCTTAGGACCTTGTTATACTTCATTATTTGAGAGTTTCCTTTTTATGATTTAAATTTCCCTTCCAAAAATGAATGGCTTAGTTTAAACCCTCATCCTATTTGTGTTATATGAGAGGATGCTTTGCTAAAAAATACATAGATTTTGGTCATAAAATTAAGCTTGTGAGGAATGACCATTGGTCATAACCTTCATTTGTAAAGGTTGAAATGAATGGTTGACAATTTATGCTTTTTATCGAGGTTTTGTCTTTATTTCATCATGTTATTAATGATTTTAACATTTCAAATGGGTGCACTACAATTATCAAGCATCACAATATTCCTCAACAACAATTTAATTTAGCTATGTAATAATAAGTTTTTTTTTATTGACACGTAGTTTAATTGAGAGAGAGAGTGGGGGGGGGGGGGGGAAGCAGAGAAGAAGGGGAGAGTGGGGGAGAGGGAAGGAGAGAGTGGGGGAGAGAGAGGGAGAGAGGGAGAGGAGAGGGAGGGAGAGATGGGGGAGGGAGAGAGGGAGGGGGAGGGGGATAGAGGGGAAGGGGGAGAGGAATAGAGAGAGGGAGGAGGAGGGGGAGAGAGAGGGAGGGAGAGGGGAAGGGGGAGAGAGGAGAGGATGAGAGAGAAGGAGAGGGGGAGGGAGGGAGGAGAGGAAGAGGGAGGGAGAGAGACAAGGGAGAGGGATATGGAGAGAAAGGGAGAGAGTGGGGGAGGTGAGAGGAAGAGGGGGAGGGAGGGAGGGGGAGAGGAAGAAGAGGGAGAGAGAGGGATGTGGAGATAGAGGGTGTGGAGGGAGAGGAGAGAGAGAGGGAGGGGAGAGGGGAAGGGGGAGAGAGGAGAGGATGAGAGGGAGGGGGAGAGGGAGTGAGGGGGAGGGGGAGAGAGAGGGAGGAGGAGAGGGAGGGAGGGAGGGGAAGAGGGAGTGAGGGGGGAGGGGAGAGAGGGAGGAGGAGAGGGAGGGGGAGATGGGGGAGGGAGATAGAGGGAGGGGGAGGGGGGATAGAGGGGAAGGGGGAGAGGAATAGAGAGGGAGGAGGGGGAGAGAGAGGGAGGGGAGAGGGGAGAGGGGAAGGGGTAGAGAGGACAGGATGAGAGAGAGGGAGAGGGGGAGGGAGGGAGGAGAGGAAGAGGGAAGGAGAGAGACAAGGGAGAGGGATATGGAGAGAAAGGGAGAGAGTGGGGGAGGTAAGAGGAAGAGGGGGAGGGAGGGGGAGAGGAAGAAGAGGGAGAGAGAGGGATATTGAGATAGAGGGGGGAGGGAGAGGAGAGAGAGAGGGGGAGGGAGATAATGGGAGAGGGGGAGATAGGGGAGACATGGGAGAGGCAGATAGGGGGAGATAGAGAGGGAGGGAAGAAGAGAGTGAGGGAGAGAGGGAGAGAGAGAGAGAGGGAGAGAGAGAGAGGGGGAGATTGGGGGAGAGGGGAGAGATTGGGGGAGAGGGAGGAGGGGGAGATTGGGAGAGAGAGAGAGAGAGAGAGAGAGAGAGAGAGAGAGAGAGAGAGAGAGAGAGATGGAGGGGGAGGGGAAGAGAGGAGAGGACAAGAGAGAGGGAGGGGGAGTGAGGGAGGAGAGGAAGGGAGAGGGAGAGAGACAAGGGAGAGGGATATGGAGAGAAAGG